>BQNB010046289.1:0-43785 GCA_026074375.1 Tanacetum coccineum | reverse complement strand
GTTATCATTTATGACTTTATGCCTTTATTATGCTTTGATATGACACCATGATTATGACGTTTCGGCCTCCTTTCCGGAGTGGGTCGTTACACTAGCTTCATAACCCGCCCGATGGGCGGGGGGCGGGTTCGCTTTATATTATTACTTGAAGAAATCTAGCTGAACTTACCTGAATAATAAATAATGGCCAATATGTTAAACACAATAATTAAAAACCTTGTATTATATCTAAAAATAACAATCCACTTTATGAGAACAAATAAATTACATTTGTTGTGTAGTTTGTGTAGAAGAAGGATGAGTTGGGGTCAGAGCGTTATAAGGCTTGTTTTGTAGTTTGCGCATTTTTGCACAATGTCAGACGTTGACTTTTTACCAGAAGCGCCCAACCATGTAGATCGATATCCAGAAAGGATCTACAATACAAAACAATTTCATATTAGGACTTATGTTAAACATAATATGCACATATAATGTGTGCTTGAGTATCCTTGCAAGCTTAATATAAGTCCAGAAGTCGTGCTAAAAGAATGTATGTTTCTAGAAAACTGAAATTTAGAAGCAACTGACGTGTTATAGATAATATTCATATTATAAGAACACTAAAGCAAAGCATCGAAATTCTGAATAGTTGACTACTTTGTCTACTATACAAGGTTTTATTAAACCTTTTTCCCAATATTATCTAAATTTTTTTGTTTGCAAACAATAACATCAATTCCTTTAAACACAAAAACATACCCATATAAAGTAAATCAACTACAACCAAACAAATTGATTTTTGGTTCAAGAAAATGACAGTGATAAAATTACAGTAGTCAATGTGCTCCAACTTGTATCGCAAGGCTAGACCTTCTAAACGTGAATTCACCATAATTCTTTTTTAGGTTGACAATTAAAAGTTTCTGTAATGACAAAAGAGACAATAAGCAATCTGTCGTGACACTATCTTGTATGAATGAGTATAATTTTTATAACCAAATGACTAAATTAAAAATAAAATTAACTGTTAGTTTGAGTACCAACATATAAGCAATATACCTCATCATTTTTATCGTCTTGCCTTTCGCTCTACTGTATAAAATGTGTCACATGTTTATACTTAGTATTAACAACCACAATTTTTACTCAAACAATGAATAGTATATATATGTATGTGTTTTCTCACCATGGTATGTGTTTTTCTGATCCCCATATGACCATATGCAAAAATGTAAACGTTGTAAACGTCCATAAATGACTGTATAAATGACTGAGTGTCAGCAAACACCTACGCTAATGACAATGAAATTAGTTATCATCTTATAAATTAATACTGAAAGTGTTCAATTTTGTTTTTTTAAGTCGAGGAGACCATTTGTTTTTTTAACAAACCTAACTGAATAGTATCCATTAGGTAGAGTTATAATACAAAATAATGATCTGATATCAAACTATAAGATCAAATTATAAAAAATTGAACTAAAATCATTCAATGTCGAGATAAACACACAAATTGACTAAAAAATGTTTTTTTTGAATCTACGAATTTGATAACAATAGTTATAACACTATCATTTTTCAAGTACTTATATTAATAATCCCAGAAAACACTAAAAAAATAAATTAAGTACTAAGATTCTTATCAGGATGGGAAAATGGCATCTTGCGTTTGATTCTATACCCACCTTTCTGATTTTAGATTGTGCAAAATGTAAACAAATTCTGATATAATTGTAAAAAATGAACGCATTTAAGTACTATTGTTTTACAGAGATATGTCAGAGTTTTGGTTACCTCAATAAGTTGGTGTGCCATTGATGTTGTAATACGCACTGCCTTCTACCATCAAGAAAGAAGATGTCAGTAGCAGAATTTGTATAACTAAATAAATTACATAGCATCATTTGGTTATTTGGTCAAATATTTTTTATAAAATGTAATGCAAAAACATGGCCATATCAAATGCTAAATAGTACTAAGGCTGTAAAAAGAGTAAAATAACTACATTGCTGAAATGTTAGCAGTGTAATAAATTGATGTTGCTCAGAGTTTATGAGACCACAATACTAAACAGTTAAAGGGTGTATGTTTACATAAACTACAAAACTAAACAAAGAAATTCGCTTTTAAACATGGTTTTCTTCTTATTACTCCACTCTTGTTTTACAATGATCTTGCCCTTGTAGCCATATAAGAACTGCCTTAAACTACACAAATAAATGTTCTAAGTGTTTTGAAATATATGTTGGTAATTTGGTATACATCTTGTTTTAACTGTTGCTTTGCAAAATAAAACCATGCCTCACATAATATACTGTGCAATTTCAGTTATTAAAACAAACATTAGATACTACTAAAATGTGGAGTAAATTAGGTCAAATCTAAACCATGTTTGATATGTTCTAACGACTTTTTATAAAACTACGTATATGTAATGCAAGTGGAACCTTACCTGTCAAAACACAAGTCAAACCCATACCTGTCGTAAAATAATTTTCCTTCTTGTCTAACCTTTTGATGGTTTGATGAAAAGTTGGGCTGCTGCAAAAGACATAAAAAACCAATAGGTGAGTGCGAGTATATTGATTTTGAATTTATAGAAATAGTGAAGTACTCACAGGTTCGGGTGTGACGAATGATTCAAGAACCGAGTTGATATTCTCTTTCTCTAACATGAACTGTTTTAGTTTTCATTGTGCGAAAGCTTTTGGAATTTAAGCAGCCGAAACACTCCAAAATCTAGACAAGAAATCAATGAAATATTTTAATAGCAGGGTGCATGAATCAAACAACGTACAAAGCTGTTAAAAACAGCACACAAGCGGTATATAAAAAGCTGTTAAAAACAACATATAAACGATGCTAAGGCTTGCAACCGAAAAGCCACTTATCCAATGCTTCTTTTGCATATGGTGTGAGTCAACAAAACCACATTTCCACCAAACAAGTGGGACTGGATTCCAAAATAAAAGTACATTATTTGGAAATGATGGTATTATACTACTTGGGAATTGGCTTTATATCAAAGGTGTTAATCCAATTTAAAATGGGAGCATATGACAATCTACTTACTTTTTAATGTAACTTCTAAGTTTAAACTAAGCGAATAAGGCAACTTTATCCAAACACTAAAAACTGCATATGTCGACAAATCTACTTAAATAAGAAATCCCATATGATATGAAACAATTATTATGGCAAAGACAAAATACTCAGATAATTAACAAAACAACCAAGTAAAAAGAAGATTAAAACACCTTTTCTATAAAGGAGGTAAAATGTTGACAAATATCTTCATCCTTTTCCAACCGAACCCAATGCACCACTTCTATAAATTAAGAATTTCAAGATCAAACACGAATAACCTGATTGGAATCTAATTCTATAGAAATATATAGAATCATAAATAATACACTAACAAAACACAAACATATCTTAGAATAAAAATTGATGTACCGTGGCTTTGGAATCGAATTTATTGAACGAAGATTGAAAAGAGAGACAATTACAATCAAAATTACATAAAAATAATGTTGTGATGTTATTTACAGTTTTCAAATCGTAAACTATACCAAAACAGATTCAATACTATGTATAGTTGAAATAATAGAAAACTTGGAATTGAACACAAATAATAGAATCAACACTCATACCTTTACCCTTTTTGCTTCCAAAGCCGCTACTTCCAACACTACTTTTGGTAACCCATTTTCAATCCTTTCTGAGAAAACCTGCTCATTTTGAAGATTAATCGTGCTGTGTGATGATGAATTGTGATGAATTTATAGTCAAAAATTAGGGTTTTAAAATCAAGATTTGATAGAATTGAAATTGATATTATGGTTTTCAATAAACCCATAATTTTAGGCTGCTAATCAAATCATATCCCAAAAAAAATTGTCAAGCCTGATTGTTGAAGATTACGCGTTTCAATAATTATAGCTTCCCAAAAATTAACACGGTTATGGGGTTTGACGAATATGTGATTTAAAAAAGGAAACGCGCCTATTAATTTGTGTGAATACTTTCCTATTTGTGTTTAAAGATGAGGGGAAAATTGTTGTCGGTTGAGTGTGTGTTTATCTTGATTATCTGATCCTTTGCTAAAAGTTAGCAGATTTGGTATTAAAGTTGTTTAGGAAATGTTGTGGTTTTGGGAAGACATGTTCAATAACAAAAGTGTGGGATATCACAATGGTAAGAGCCTTGTTTGTGGGAGTCATGACCAGAGTTCGAATTTTGTATCTCCTATTTTTTAAATAAAGCCACACGAATTGCTGACATGTCCATGTGACATGGCAAAATGTTGACTTGTTATGACATCATGTGTCATGACTTGTCCCATATATATATAGAGTTAGGATCAAATGAAAAGTTTTCTTAAAATAAGAAGGATAAGAAGTAACTATAACCGCATATCCGAGATGCACCGACTTAAATTAGATGCATCTCTATAATCTTAGATGCATTATAATGCATCATAATGTGTTTTCTAGCTTTTAATTAGATGCATAGATGCATTTCATGATTTCTCTTGTTTTTTGTTCCTCTACATGTGTCGAAATTATCTCAAGAGATCTTAATTATGTAAATCTAAATAAATGCAAATTATGTTCCTATTATGTTTTTACTTTTAAGCTTACAAGTTGTCGAAAATTAAGCCCAAAATATCAAGCTCCACATATAAAAAATGCTTATAAGCATTCTAAAAAGTTTTCACCGTACCTAAAGATAACATGATTCAAAGATTCTAGCTAAACATGAACTAGGTGCATTTGTGTTTCTGCTTGAAATGGTTATTTGGTATGACGTGTTGTTTGCAAACAATTTCATTAGCAAAAATTTACAATCAGAAGACATTTGTAGTAGTGATGTTACTAGTCAATTAGAAGGTTTTGTGCTCATCTTCAAAAATTATTGAGATAATGGGTTTAAGGAAGCCTTAATTTTCACAAAATAAATTGTTAAGTAAATAAATGTAGAGCTTAAATTACACGGTCTATAATGATTACGTTGACAATGAAACTATACAAAACCTCAAGAGATTTCTAGAAATGATTATTTCTTATATATTGTAGATCAAATTATTTCATCACTTCTTGACTAATGTAGATAGTATGAACTAAGATGTCTTTATTTTTCTTTTTAGCATTGTAAAATTTAAAGTCACTTGATGATAACAAGCGTAAAAGATAGTTTCTTGAACTTGAAGTTCTTTAAGCCATAACAATTGTTTGGTTATTAACGATACAGATTTATTTTTGGAACAAAGAGTTTTGAGAAAAATTATACTTGTAAAATTGATACACCGATTGATATACTTATCTATATTATAAATCTAAATTATTTCCCTATCGTTAGCTAAAAATTCCGTTCCGATAAAAAAGTTCAAAACTAAAGTTTGCTACAAATTATCTAAGATGGAAAATGTCACAAGAGAAATTAAATGAATTAACTCATTTATCGATTGAAAATGAATTATATAATACCATATTGACTCTAGAAACCGAGTCAAGAATTTCACATAAAAAATAGCTATTTTTTTTATATAAACAATTTTCTGATAAATAACTTTGATAAAAAAGGGCTCATTTTAAAGATTCGTATCCTTAAAAGTTAAGCCGCTCTAGATAAAGTAACCTCATCTATCCATTACCACACCGAGAGGTCTTCATTTTCTTTTCATCCTGACCAGTTGCATAACAAATCATATATGATTATGGATTTGCTTGCATCACTCATAATCTTTGCAGCCACCATATTATGTATACTTCTCTTTGGTCATCTAGTGAGGATAAGAACTGGAGTTAATAGAAGCAACATGGTACCCGAAGCTTCAGGCTCATGGCCGATTTTTGGTCATTTGTTTCTTTTAGCCGGTTCTCAAGTTCCTCACAAGTTGTTAGGATCCATGGCTGATAAGTATGGGCCACTTTTCACCATCAAACTTGGTTCTCACCGAGTTCTTGTTGTTAGCAGTTCTGATATGGCTAAAGAGTGCTTAACTATGAATGATAAAGTGTTTGCTAGTCGACCTAAATCAATGGCAACCGAGCTTATGTGCTATTGCTATGCTAATTTTGCATTTGCAGCATATGGACCATATTGGCGTGAGATTCGCAAGATAGTTGTCCTAGAACTTGTGTCTCAACGTCGCCTTCAAATGCTAGCACATGTTCGAGTGTCTGAAGTGAAGAAGTCCATAACTGACATGCATACAACTTGGGTAAACAATAAAGGGTCTGGTGCAATGGTTACATTTGATATGAAAAAATGGTTTGGAGACTTGATTGTGAACATGGTTGCAAGGATGATATTTGGTGATTGTTTTTCAGCTAGTGAACAAAATGAAGATCTTTTTAAGAAGGCTAGTAGGCGGTTTGCAGAACTATTGGGTGCGTTTGTGCCATCTGATTTCATTCCAGGCTTAAGGTGGTTGGATTTAGGAGGGTATGAGAAGATGATGAAAAAAATGGCAAAAGAGTTGGATATTGTAGTTGATAGATGGTTAAAAGAGCATAAAAAAATTATCAGTTCTAAACATCAATTAAATGAGAGCAAAGATCATGTCTTCATGACAACACTATTATCCCGTGTTAAAGAAGAATTTACAGAGGATTGTTATGGTTTTAGCATTGATGCGGTTGTGAAAGCTACATGTGTGGTATAATTTTATCTCATTCGTATTTTATAATGCTAATAATCTCATTAGCTCTTTCAACAACAAAACACCATTGTTCTAGTTCCCTATATAAACTTAATACTAATCAGCCATATAGGTCCTGTAGTATCTAGATTATAAGTACTTCCTCACTGATCTTAAGAGATATGATTGGAATGACTAAAATGAGGTTAAATTTTATGCGTAAACTGACATGTGAGCATTTTGTTGGTTACAGAAAGGGTAAAAGCTATTTATGCTTAATGTACTTCTCTAGAATACTCATTATGCTTCATTTACAAAAACTATTATCATTTAACTTAACATTGTTTCAGTCAATAGATCACTATACATACCCGTGCCCACACTTTTCAAATAAAAAGACGAAAATACCCTTGTCTTCTTCTCCATTGCAACCATTTTCGAACCCACTGCCATTTTCGCTTAACTAGACCAGTGCCAATATGTTTTTTCTTCAATGTATACAGAGAATATAGTTATATGAAAAATGGATGTTCGTTTTCGGGCCTTACACTCTTTTGACAAATGAATTCTGAAAAAGAGTACAAACCAGATTTTGTAACATATAGCTGTTTACTCCAAGGATCTTTAGCTGCCTCGATTAGTTATCTCGAGTTGTTTCATGCTAATATCATGAAACATGGGTTGGTTTCTGAGATACGAGTTTATGAATATTTTGATCGATTCTTATGAAAAGATTGAAATAATAGACAAAACTAGAGACTTGCTTATGCAAAATGATTTTAAACGTGATCAAAGTTCTTACAACATAATGATTGTGGGATATGGAATGAATGGTCAAGGGAATGAGTCCCGTAATTTTTTTGATCAAATGCCCTATATAGGATATGTACCTGATGCAATAATAACATTGACCTCTACTATATTTGATCAAATGGTTATCAGATACAAGATTAAACCACCCATGGAGCACTGGACTTGCATTATAGACATGTTAGGACCAAAAATCTAGAAATATCAATGGGAAGAAGATGATTATGTGTAAAATGACTAATTTACCCTTGACAAATAATTTCTAGCGTGTGAAATGACAATATTGGAACTGAAAAAAGCATAATGAGTTTTTTTTAGAGAAGTACATTAAGCATAAATAGCTTTTACCCTTACAGAAATTGGAACTAATAAACTGTTTTCACATAGTTTTAGGCTACAATTAGGCATGTTTTTAGTCATCTCAATCATTTCTCCTGATCTTAAATAGCTGCAAATAATGTGATTTTTTTTTATTTTCTTAGGAAGTTTTTGCAGCAGCTACTGACACGAGCACCGTGACTCTAACATGGGCTTTAGCATTACTGGTCAACAATCCTCCCATGTTAAAAAAGGCTCAACAAGAGCTCAAAAACCATGTTGGAGTAGATAGGATAGTTGAAGAGTCGGATTTAGAGAACTTGTTGTACATGAAAGCTATTATCAAAGAAACAATGAGACTTTATCCGGCTTTACCGCTTTCTGTTCCTCATGAGTCGATAGAAGACTGCATCATAAGTGGTTACACTATCCCTAAAGGGACTCGTCTGTTGGTAAATGTTTGGAAAATTCAACATGATCCTCAAATATGGACCGATTCTTTTGAATTCCAGCCTGAGAGATTTCTAACTAGCAAAAAGGAAATTGATGTCAAAGGTCAGCATTTCGAGTTGATTCCCTTTGGGAGCGGTAGAAGAATGTGTCCTGGAATATCTTTTGCTCTTGAAGCTTTGTTGTTGATATTGGCTAACATAATACATGGATTTGAGTTCCATAATCCGTCGAATAATAAGATTGACATGACAGAAAGCCCTGGATTAACAAATCTCAAAGCTACACCGCTTGAGCTCCTTGTTGCACCGCGACTATCGTCACATTTGTTGGCCTAGGCCTCTACAACTTGCACCTCAAACTGCCCATGGTTCGTGTATCTTGAGCCGCGACTTGATCTCATTTCGATTTATGAAGACGACATTACCATCTATGTCACTTTGTGAACATGTAATAATATGCACGATAATAAATGATTTTTCAAGAATAAGAAACTAAAGAAAGGCATCGTTTCAAATTTCTTTTCCTTGTACGTTTGTTTTAATCCTAGAAGGCTAGAAAGCTCTTTTTGACTTATTTGATTATTAGTGGGATGGTGCATTGAAAGTTGAAACATCTCATCACATCATATCATCATATTCACACAAGTTTGCCCATTTAGATTGACATGAGCCTAACCTTTTAATAAAAGAACGAACAATACTGAATACCATTCAATGATAAAAACGTTCTCGAATCAAATTAATATCATACGCACACAAAAAATGATACTAACCATATCATGATATCAATAATCATTGAACTGCATGCCCAAGAAAGTATCAATCATTAGTTTCGTTAGATTGAAAAGATATGTACAACCCTGAAAAATATGGGTGGGTAATCAATTAATCAAGGTGAATGAAAACGTCGAACCATAAATACACACTCAACATATGATACATAATATCTTTAATGTTTGTAACATCTTCCACTGCATCAAAAATATATTTATGGATCAACTTTTATCAGTCAGTATCTTTGTAGTCACCGTAGTATCTATACTTCTCTTTGGTCATCTTGCAAGGATAAGAAATGGAGCTAACAGAAGCAACATGGTACCCGAAGCTGCAGGATCGTGGCCAATAATCGGTCAAATGTATCTTTTAGCTGGTTCTGAAGTTCCTCACAAGGTGTTTGGATCTATGGTGGACAAGTTTGGGCCAATTTTTACCATCAAGCTTGGGCTACAACGGGTTCTAGTTGTTAACAACTGTGAAATGGCTAAAGAGTGCTTAACTACCAAGGACAAAGTCTTCGCTAGCCGGCCAAAAGCCATGGTAATCGAGCTGATGGGCTACAACTATGGTAATTTTGCATTTACACGATATAGACCATATTGGCGTGAGATTCGCAAGATAGTTGTGCTTGAACTTTTGTCTAAACACCGTGTTCAAACGCTAGCACATGTCCGAGTGTCTGAGGTTAATAGATCCATTATCGACATGTATACAACTTGGAAAACCAATAGAGGATCTTGTGGAATGGTTAAGATTT
The DNA here is from genome assembly GCA_026074375.1 of Tanacetum coccineum. Taxonomy (NCBI): domain Eukaryota; kingdom Viridiplantae; phylum Streptophyta; class Magnoliopsida; order Asterales; family Asteraceae; genus Tanacetum; species Tanacetum coccineum. The sequence continues at coordinate 34,043 of BQNB010046289.1, read as the reverse complement.
AACAAGAATTCTTTCTTTTTACTTTCTCTCTCTAAAATCTATTTTTCTTATTTTTGTGTTTTGGTGATGAAATGATATCCTAACATAGTGAACAAAATGGAGACGAGTTTAAAAAGGCCATAATTAAGTTTAATGAACTATTAGGTGTGCTTGTGCCATCGGATGTCATTCCAGGCTTGAGGTGGTTGGATTTAGGAGGATACGAAAATATGATGAAGAAAACAGCAAAGAAGATGGATGTTATAATTGATGGATGGTTAGAAGAGCACAAAAAGAAGATGGATTATCCACAAACAATAGATGAGAGCAAACACCAAGTCTTCATGACAACATTGTTATCCCGTGTTAAAGAAGAATTTATAGAGGATTGTTACGGCTTCAGTACCGATACAGTTGTGAAAGCAACATGTGTGGTACAATTTTTTTTTGATTATGCTTATATATTCATTGCTACTTTTTTTGAACCAGAAAACACCAATTTTCTAGTTGGAGTTGAACCACAAGTTCCCGCAATGCTACACCAACATTGTTTGTGGGTGTTTGTGTATACTTCTTTTTTGAAGGCACATATACACTCTGAGTCACTTATGTCCAAACATGGATTTGAACTTGGGATCTGAACATCTCAAATTTATGTCTTGATAAAGCAAGGCCAAATGCCATTTGATAATTCCTAAACATTATAATATTCATAATATATAGTCATGAATTATGTAAATTTTTCTTCATGTTTCAGGAAAGTTTTGCAGCAACCACCGACGCGACCACAGTGACTCTAACATGGGCTTTAACTTTACTAGTCAACAATCCTATTGTGTTGGAAAAAGCTCAACAAGAGCTTAAAAACCATGTTGGAACAGATAGTATAGTTGACGAATCGATTTTGAAGAACTTGGTCTATCTTCAAGCCATTATCAAAGAAACTATGAGACTTTATCCAGCTGCACCACTTTCTCTTCCTCATGAGTCTATAGAAGATTGCACCGTAGGTGGTTACACGGTACCCAAAGGGACTCGTCTTTTGGTGAACATTTGGAAGATTCAACATGATCCTCATAGATGGACGAATCCATTTGAATTCCAACCCGAGAGATTTTTGACAAGCAATAAGGAAATTGATGTCAACGGTCAGCATTTCTAGTTAATTCCTTTTAGCAGTGGTAGAAGAATGTGTCCTAGAAAACATTTTGCTATTGAATCTTTGTTGTTGATATTGGACAACATAATACATGTATTTGAGTTCAAAAATCCATCAAGCGATAAAATTGACATGACCGAAAGCCATGGATTAGTGAATCTTAAACCGACACCACTTGAGCTCCTTGTTGCACCGCAAATATTGCCACATTGATTGGTCTAGGCCTCTTTAACTTGCACCTCCTATTGTATCCGTTCGTGCATATGCAGCCGTATACTTTATGCTCATATCGATGTATGTAGCTACATGTGCGTTGAATATAGAAGTTTTGTAAAAAAATCAAGTTTATAAATGATTACATAACTATGTATTTGCTAAGTAATATGTAATAACATGGATAATCTTAAATAAGATCCCGTCCTTACAAAAAATGAAATAAGATCCTGCATCATTTTATACTTATAGATGTCAACTCTTTTCTATTGTTATTAACATGTTTCATGTAACAACATGTGTATATAAATGCAACAAGTTCAATGTAATAATACAAGCTTAAGTATATATCATGAACTTGAAATTTTTTATTAAAACGAGGATTTCAGCCCGCGCTTCGCTGTGAGGTGGTGGATCGTGTGTTGTGTTAGATGCCTTAAAGATCGCTAAGTACAACTACGTAGTGCATCATGTTTTGGTTTATATGTGCATTACCAAAGTTTGTACAGATGCATATGTTATTGCATATTTACAATTTGCTCATTTCAAAATAACGCAAATTTAAACAAAAGTTTACACTAGTCTAGTCTCGTTTCTTCTTTTTTGCCTCAGATGATAGTTGGACGTTGTTGTTGTTTGTGGAGGCAATATTGATTCAGTGTTGTGGCCAACCATGGTTGTCACAATGGTCTTTGCTATTCCTTCTATGACATCGTGTGATGCGATGCCTACAAGAAGTAGAAGGAAGACTGTGAACATGCAGTTATATAATTTATTGTACAACTATAGCTATGTGGTTTAGAAAGCAATGGGGGTTAACTATACAGTGTTTTCGGTGTCCTATTCTCTAGTTTAAGAAACATATCTTTTATCTATATACTTAAAGGCTAGCAAGTATAAATATTTATAGGAACAATCTGCTCCGTTTGAGCATGCCAAAAAATCATGCAAACTCCCATTGAAAGCCATCCAAACACCTATTAAAATCATGCAAACACCCGTTAAAAATGACCCAATTCACCGCTTTACAGTTGCTGTTTCACAGCCTTAGCACTTTTTCAAATACCATTTATTTTTATAATTATGTATACATTTAAGAGTAGCAGACATGACAATCATTCAAGAGGCGTACCTTGCCATCATTCATGTGTACAGACATGTGTGGAACCTAGTTTACCGCCTTTGCTTTATGCACATAACCAAGGCCGTGTGTCAGATTATTAGTTACCCGTTGTTGGCATCACGCTATAAAATTAGAACATATAATATTATTAAAAATAGCAAAACGAAAATGATGGATTATCAATATGTGAAGCTTATACTTAACTTTGGAACTGTTGACTTCCATGTGACTTCGTTACCTGACTTTATTTTTTATAACTACAAGAAGAGACCATAACCCAGCTCGAGGCGTATACCGAGATGTCCAATTCCTTTCATAACCTGTTGTTGGGTGTTTGTGTAGAATCGATTACACATATTAACCTAGAATTTCTTAAAAAAACATTAAGGTGACATGAGCAGTCGATTATGTAATGACACCGAACAACATCCCATTAACATTGTCTCCTGTTGACGAGTTTTTTTCTGTTGGGTCATCTTAAAGGATTCTGTAGAATCAATTGTCCTACTCAGCTCAACCTTCTATCTAAGAAAGGTGCTTAATAGGAACAATTGATCCTACGGTAACTTAGAGACAAAAGTAGTATAAAACATAGCTAATACATGTGCATTCATACCACGTTTAGTGGGAAAAGTTCACTTAATAGCGACAGTTGATCCAACGACAACCTACACACAAACGCCATAGAATTTACCAAGTTTTTATCGTGGCCGGTAAACGATGTGTCGTAAAACATGATATACGAAATAGTGAAATAAACACACATAAGACCAAGGCTCAGGTAAGTAGCCAATGAATAATACATGATTCAATAACTGTGGCTGCAAGCAATTCATGCTACCCTTCCTACATATAACTCATCAAAGTTATATGCAAACTTTTTTGAATTCATCATTGCTTGTCTATAAAAAAGACATGTGGTGTGGCTGCAAACATTATAGATTGCGTTGCCAACATGCAGCATATGTGCTGTAAATTTTATTACACAAATGCCAACAACATCCAATGTAACTTAATATAGCGACAAACTTACATATGAAACATCTATCAGACCAACTGATATGTCACATGGTAAACGTCTCTGTGCACGAAAAAATAAGTGACACACCAGCTGGCCTAAGAAATAGTTCGTGAACATGTTATACTTTAAGCAAACCTCAATTATAAAAGGCCACATGAGGTTCGATCCCTACTACAATGACAAAGGCTCGGATTTGCGAATAATGAAACGGTACGGAACACTTAATATGTCTGCGACCACAACCTGGGTATGGTCGCCTTGCCAAAAAGTTGTGCTCAGTGAGTCACGTGTAGTACTGAAATAGTTCTCATCATCATCAGCGAAAATATAAAGGGAACGCATCTTATACAACCACCCGTTATGACTTTACGAAGTAACACAACATGAACATCTTAGTTGTTACAACCACACAAGCCTGAAAGGCCAGGAAAACCGCCATGGCTGCATTGGTATAAACGCCCTACCAAGATACGAACATCCTCGCACTTAGTCTCATGTTTAATCTTTCCCATTCATAAAGTCATCATTGCCTCTTGTATCAAAACGATAAGAGCTATCATTTTTTAATAGAAAAAAGCATCTCAGGTTAAATAATCAGGGCGACAGACTAAAGACAAACCTATAATCAGTGATGATTCTACCAGTGTATTCAACATGATCAGCAAACCAAATCCTAAAATTAAGCATAAAACGAAGTAAACAAGTAGGAAGCAAAACAACAACATTCCTAAACCCGGAAGTGAAATTCCGTTGCATAATTATTGTATAAAACGGCAACAATCCAAAGCTAAATCCAGAGTATGTAAACCACTTGGTTTAAAAACACTTAATGGAATCCACATGTTTAATCCTCCACATTTATAATCAAAAGGAGGTAAGGGTATAAAATCTTAGAAGAACATAATTTAGTGATGGAAATGTGCTAACACTATCCGTAACAATGGAAGTATGATAATGGTTTTGTCACTATCGCGTTAGCCAACTTATATTTGTATTTTTTTTATCAAACGGGCACACGTGATAGGAACAAAACCCTTATCACAGTCTAGTACTGATTCCCATAACAGAGGCACGTAAACTTACCATAGTCTGTTACAACTAATATAACCATCAATCGCATTCAAACCTATATATATTCCAAATCCAATCAGAGTCTTAGTTTCGTGTTATTGTCGTTGCCTTACTTTGTATATTGTAATAAGAAGGATCGATTGGATTAGATAAGAGCAAAAGGTTCTGAAAAATGGAAGTCCGTCATGGCTGCATACCTAATAAATTACGGAGCCAAGTCACAGACTTCTACTCCTTCTATTGAAACCGCTCGTGTTCATCATCACCTCTTCATTGCAGTTGCAATATGTAAATCTTATAATAAATACAAACTGGTTATCCCCACCAAGATACGGGCGTAAGCAAACTGTGTTCTAGCAACATGTGTGCACATTATTGTTTTTGGCCCGTTCAAATCTAAATTCTTCAGGCAGTTATTAGAGAATAATGAAAACAACGCAATTTCTTATTTTCTAAAATCTCGAATAACTACTTAGAGTATTTGGTGATGAATGAGGCAAGCATATTAGCATATTCATTAAAGCATGTGTATATAATTGCTTATCCGACTGATTGCATTTCAATAGCAAAATTGCCCTTTACTAAGATATTCATATCTAATAGGTTCTAAAGCTTCTTCGACCTAATAAAAATACAGTTGATTAAAACGTTATAAAAGTTCATATGCTTAACAATTTTGAATATAGTAACGTGAGGATTGGGAAACGATCATCATCGCCTGTTATTTAGGTCACGGTTAGCACTCAAACTTCTTATGCGTATTCTTATTCTTGAGCAGCCTATGTGCACGTACAGTATCTCACTTGATGCTTTAGACGCCCATAGACTACTTAAGAATTGGTACACATCATAAATCAATAGAAGTGACAACCAAACTTCCAAATCAATATTGTATATTGTAAAATCGATTGGCTTAGATAAGAGCTCGAGGTTTTAACAAAACGTAAGTCTGTCATGGCTGCACACCTAATAGGTTGCCTAGCTATCACACCCCCAGACGGGGCCTGGACGAAATACGTGTCCGAGGGCATGACGTCATAACAATCCGAACACAAAGCAATAAAGAACGACGAATAATCATAGACGTTTGAAAAATAGTTGTACTCGTTGCATAAAGAAAATAAATTTAAGTTTTACAACCAGTCATAAGAGAGTTAAATGTAGCGGAAGCATAACAAAGTTTGATAATGACAATGAGTATGTAAATAGATAAGTCTTGAAATTGGCAAAGTCACATAGCACATAGACTCCATTTTGCATCAAGAATCAAGCCAAGCTAAGCACCTGAGAAAACATGTTTAAAACATCAACATAATGTTGGTGAATTCATAGGTTTAGGTTAATACAAGAGTGAACCATAAGATTTCAAAACGCATGCGACTACTATAACAGATACAACATCACATAAAAAGTATTTACTGTTACGCTAAGCTCATGACACCGATGCTAATAAAGTAGGGCATATCATATCATGCCGGATAGTATTCTTGCCCTTAACTGGTGTCCCAAACTAAAGACCACCACAACGCACAATCGACATGACATATATCTGTTTGTTTGCAGCTATTTAGAACCAACAAGCAGAATAGGGAAATTATCCCGCATAGATCTATTTACGCATCCGCGCTCACTTAACCAATCCAATTATCCATAGATGACTAACGGTTTATGATAGTTCGGGCAATAGTGGTTTGTAAAGAAACTTAGGCAACACATAAACATGTAAAACTCATGTTAAGAACTTGTGTCCAATTTTGATAGCAAACAATGTTTCTCACCCCAGAGTATAAAGCATTTGAAAATAGGTAAAACGTGGGGCTATGAAATCACCTTAAGCAAGTGGTGAATCGATAATCAACGAGGAAGAAATAAAACGAAAGGTCCTACACGCGACCTAAATAACTGACGCGTCTTAGGTAAACGAAAGATAACCAAAACTTGTACGACACGCTTTCAAGAGAAAAAGACATCCATATGTGTTTGTGCTTTAGTTTGTTTAATAAAGTATGACTAAATAAAATTATAGAGTTTTTCGTCAAGTCTTGGCGTTCATCCAAAAATTGCTACTTTTAGAAAGTTTCTATTTTAGGAAAGTTTTTAGTTTCAAGACGTTAATACCGTCCCCTATATTTGTCAAGTTTCCATATAATCAAATGCGCTAACTAACCATAATCGTTTAACTGCCGTTCCAAAAAAAACAAAAAAAACCATAATCGCTTAACTTCCAAGTCCGATCCGTTAAATTTTACCAAACTTACTATTTTTAGTAACTTTATCGCTTTTCCTAAAATACGTTAATGACAACTTCAAATGATGCTAATCTATATATATGTGTTACTATATGTTTCGCTACTGTTTAGAAAGTCCAAAAATGCCCGAATACATTTTTTACTATTCCATCAGCACACTATTCATTGGGTTTTGCCGAAAAATGTTTCAAGTTTCATTTGGTTATAACTTAGCCGTTTTAAAGCCAATTTTAAAGTGCGATATGTGAAAAACTATCTATTCGGAACAAGCTTTTCAAAAACTACTTTTACGCCTAATGAAAACATTTTTAGGTCGCTCAAAACCTCAAAACTAATTCGGGACAGCAAGCTCTTTTTGTCAAAAACGCAACCAAAATCCACCCAAACTTCACAATAGTGCCTAGTCTAGCCTAATCTCCGTTCACAACTAATCCATAACAAAACCACACCTAAATCTAACATAATCCCCTTCATTTCTATTGTTGCAACCCACTTTTCAACTCATCTCACCATAACTTGTAAAACAACAAACATAATACTTCCATTTTTATAAAAGTTTTGTCAAGATGTTTATCATTTCTTTTTATAAAAGTAACACAAACACGTGGACTCTTAAACTTGAACAATACTCATAAGATTCAAAGAAATGAAACAAGAGGTGACCAAAAAATACCTACAAGAATGAAGGAAACAAGTAGAAGTCACAAGATCTACACCCAAGATGACTAGATCTATAAACCCACTTATAAATAAAATTAGAAACCTTAATTTTATAATCTTGAGAAACCCTTGAAAATCAAACAACTAATACTTGGATCTACCTTAGAAACCCTTGGAAATGAACTTAGAATGTGTGGATCTTGAAGAAAATCAAAAGTTATGAATGTGTTTGTGTGTGGGTTTGATGTCGTGAGCAAAGAAAGAGAGAAAGAGAGTTGTGAGTTTTTGTTTGGGGATTAGAAATGAAAGTGAACCCTAGTTGTGATATAACATAGTATTTATAGGACATGGATTAGGGTTTTAAGGTTCATAGATGCACACATGTGACCAACAAACACCAAGAGTGTGTGTGGTCTTAGGTTCGGTCGAAGCTAGCCACAAAGAGGGGGGGAATAGTTCAAGCCAACTTTGGCTCCAAGTTTGGCTCATGGCTTAGTCTTGGCTCACCAATAATAGTCCAAGTGTGTAATAAATGGCATACATGCAAGTCACTAGCCAACAAAGTTGTCATTTTTCTTCACATGCATGGTAAGTTTTCAAATTTTGAGTTAGTGGAGCATAAATGATTTAATTTCAAGTCCAAGCTTGTCCATAGGCTAAAATTTCATGGGTAGAGGTGAGGACATGAGCATGATCACAAAATTTTTGGACTTAGGGTATAATATTATCGATAACTTGAGTTTACACGAAAAGATTTCGAGTTTCCGGGGTTTCGTTTGGTCAAAAACACGAAAAACGCAATTTAAAAGATAAAACCCTAAAATTAATATCAGAAGTGATTAAAAATCACGAAACGCTCAGGAAAGTTAAAATATCTCATATAAGGCCTAAATTTATTAATAACCGATGCCGAAACGCGTTCGATGATGTTTTTCAGATTTACGCTGTTTAACTTCCCGGTAAACTGTCAGATTCAAACGTAACGTATAAAAATCAAAGATAATAATCGGAAAAGTTTAAAAATATTGACCTGAGCTCACGGGGTGTGACAGAAACGATCGAAGACACAAGTTCGAGTCGTAGAGATAGAGATAATGATCTTTATATGAGTGCGGTAAGAGACATGATTGCGGATGAGTTACTTGCATCTAGTAGATGAAGATTTTAAATTTTGGCATGATATATGTACTTTTTTAGACTATTTGAATTTTATTGGATCTAATTTAAATCATATGCATGACACATCTTTATAAGTATTTAAATTTTAAATCAGTAGTTTTTAAATTTACGTGTATATTTTTGTAAAAGAAAATAGGAAAAAGTTAGTAAGCTAATCCAAACACTTGAGCTTATAAGCTTATTAAACCATGTTGTTAGCCTTAAAATATATCAACTTATACGGAATTACATTAGTTTACTTATAGTCGGATACCCAAGGGCTAGTTATGACATTAGACAATAGTTAGGCGTATCCATGGCTATAAATACCGCCTCCATACTCCATGGAGGGGTGAGGATTCACAATATAACCATCTCATAGTGTGTGTTTCATTTTCTCTCTCTAAAAACACACACTCTTCCCTTTCTCTCTCTACATTCTAATAATATGGCTTTCTTTCTATTTAATCCTCTCTGACCTCCGGATCGTGTTAGTTAGTGATTCTTATAACATGTAACAAGTGGCATCAGAGCTAACTATGGGCGTTTTGTGTTTATGTTTGGATTGGTTCATGGTATTTTATGGCTCGTTCTAAGCTCTCCATTTAAAAAAAATTAAAGTATCAAATTTTGATGATAAAAGTGTTAAAGTTTATGTTTTTATGATGGATATAGCTTAGATATAACGAGTTTTGCAAAAAAATCAAGTAAAACATCAAAATTAGGTTTTTTATGATCTTGGTTCGTATGGTATTTTTAGCAAAAACATGAGATTTGACATCATTCGTCTTAATTTGCCATTTGACATCATTCGTCTTAAGTTGCCATTTGACATCATTCGTCTTAAGTTGTCATTTGACATCATTCGTCTTAAGTTTCCATTTGACATCATTCGTCTTAAGTTGCCATTTGACATCATTCGTCTTAAGTTGCCATTTGACACAGTTTGTCAAAAGTAGCATTTTGATAAAAGATCACCACAGTTTGACTTGTCAACATACGCAGTTTGACTTAGTCAATTCCTGACGGTTGACACTATTCTTAAGACATTTGACGTAGTCAACTCTTGCAGTTTGACTTGTCAATACATGCAGTTTGACTTAGTCAACTTATGCAGTTTGACAACATTTTTCAGCAGTTTGACCTAGTCAACTTATGCAGTTTAACTAGTCAACACATGCGGTTTGATCAATTAACCTTCAAAGTCAAATCCACTTACACCGCAAGTCCTTATTCCATGATTATACTTTCATGACAATGTTATTTAGACAATGTTTATCCGTTGACGATAATTCATTACAACATTTGTCCTAGATCAACAACATTCAATCAAAACACAACACTTAATGCTAAAACGATCCTATATAAGATTCACTCAAACGACAAACGGCTATGGATTCGGATTCTAAATGACAAGTGATCACGAAGTTGATTTGGTATCCCTTATTTGAGATTGAATTGGGTTTCATGAAGGCGTCTACTTATTTCATCATCGAGACTTCCTTTTACTTTCTACACCTTTTTTCAAACCCACTCTATTGATTGATGACTTGCTTGAACGTATACAACTTATGATTGAGACTTGGATTATCTAGTTATACCTGATATAAGGAGTTACATTGTAGTACTCACAGGTATAGCTATCACATAAAGGAGTTACATTGTAGTACTAAGTGTTACATGCAGATGCAGATGTGGATGTTCAAGAGGTGTGGTACTTCTAATACTTTTGATGTTGGGTATAGGGTACTTAAAGATTTAATCTTACATCGTTCTTCAATCAACAATAGTTCAAGCTTAAGTAACAAATTTGGGAGATTGTACTTCAGTGTCAAGTTTGGAATATCGAGTTTACTTCACCATGTGGTCACAGCATTAGTCAACAGAATACGAGGTTGGTAAGTTATCCAGAGAGTTTTAAAGGTTGAGATGTAATCAACAATTCTCATGGGATATTAGTCTGCTATTCCAAGACAATGATACTTCACAGTCTATGTAAAATTTTCAAAGTTCTTCAATGACATTCATAACTTTTCAAGATTTGTGCTTATGACAAGAACTTCTCGAGTATATAGACGTACATGACAATGATACTTCCGAGAGTTCGAAACCATCATGGGGGAAAATTGTGTAAGTGGTTGGGTGTGGGTTTTTGGGGTCAATAACAAAGGGCTTTATAGATATAAAAACTATTGGTTTGGAAGATTCATGCAACATGTACTTTATTCAACTTCCAGGGGGAAGTAGGGTATTCTACTTCACTTAGTATGGTTTGTGTGAAGTGTGTTGCATACGTAAGAAGAATTGTTGCTAATTTCTTGCATGTACCCCGAACAGATATTCAACAAGACACCTACGATGACTTGAGCAAGTGGTAGTTGGTTGGTTTTACTTTGGCTTTATAATATTTAGCTGTGCAACATCAATGACAAGTAGAAGATTGTTCAAGCTACATCAAAGTTTCAGAATCTGCTCAAGATAGGAATGTTGGTTTGGGGGGAAGCTGATTCAGAAACTTCGCCAAAAAGGAGTCTATGAAGAAAGCTTTTCAAGACATACTGCATGGATTGGGGGAAGTTAATCCAACTCATGCATACTACACTGGTTCCAAAAGTAAAGACAATGAAGATCCAAGTTGGAGTACAAGTTTAAAGACCAGAATAACACAGAAGACATCTTCAGCTTTGGAAGACATTATTTTTGATGTAATTGTACTTGTTAGGAACATTGTAAGTAATTTCGTATGTCCACATATTGGGGGAAGATTGTTAGCCTTAAAATATGTCGACTTATACGGAATTACATTAGTATACTTATAGTCGTATACGCAAGGGCTAGTTATCACATTAGACAATAGTTAGGCATGTCCATGGCTATAGATACACCCTCCATACTCCCATGGAGGGGTGAGGATTCATAATGTAACCATCTCATAGTGCGTGTTTCACTTTCTCTCTCTAGAAACACACACTCTTCCCTTTCTCTCTCTACATTCTAATAATATGACTTTCTTTCTATTTAATCCTCCCCGACCTCCAGATCGTGTTAGTTAGTGATTCTTATAACTTGTAACACATGTCCTTTTTGGTCATTTAACAACATAAGCCAAACCAAACACTTGAGCTTATAAGCTTATTAAACATGAGCTAATCCAAACACTAAGAATGGGCTTATAAGCAATAAGCTGCTTATGTAACATAAGCCTAAGCCCATCTTCTAAGCTTAGCCAAATAGGCCCTTAGATATATAAGATTATCATTCTTACCTTTAGAATGATTCATCTCGTTAGCCTTTATGTTGTGTCAACTCATTTTAGAATAGTTGCATCTAGATATTAGTGGTGGAGATTAGTATCATTGTCAAGCCTATGATAAGATACTCACCATAACTGAGAGTTGAATGATAACCCAAAAATGAACACATATATTAGTGAGAGTATGAGTGTAATTCTATTTCCCTTTTTGTGAGGTGCTCGGTTTGGAATTTTCTAGCTTAGGTGGTTTTTAAATTCATATTTTTCAATTTATACTTGGAAGATATTTTTTGAGAATTATTATAAGGTCTAGTTGAGGGCAAGTAAAATTCAAGTGAGAGGATACTTGATGACATCAAATGATATCTATATTTCTTATCAGATTCTCTTGTTTATTGTATTGTTTTATCTATACTATATATAAAGCAAATTAGACACTTTCTCTTCATTAAATGCCAAAAATTAAATAATACAACTATTTATGCTTATTGTACAACCTTTTATGCAAACATCTATACTACATATAAAGCAAATTAGACAATCTCTCCTCATTAAATGCCATAAATTAAGCAATATAACTATTTATGCTTACTGTACAACCTTTGATGCAAACAACAAAAGAACAAAATGGTTTCTAACACATCTCTCTCCTCATTGAATGCAATTTTTTTAAGTAATACAAATTCTTATGCATGTTGTATAACATTTTATGCAAACAATAAAATTCTATCACATATCTCTCTCTTTATTCAATGTAAAAAATTAAGTAATACAAGGATTGATGCACATTGTACAATCTTTAATGCAAACAACAAAGAGTTGAAATTCAATAATACAAACATTCATGCAATATGTGCAATTAACCATTTCACAACACATACTTATTGACTGGTCAACACATTTAATGTTATTCTTAACACATTCATTACTAATTAATGTAATTTTTAAAACATACCTAAAATGAAAAGTACATATTATTATACACATTGTACAAACTAATAAAACACACAAAGCTTTATACAATTTATATGTGATGTGTGCTTAAACACACATCTTTATAACCCCGGAAAACACTATAAAATGGACTAAAAACACTAAAATATGGAAAATTATATTGCAAATATGTTGTATTGTTTTTTTATGTTTTGCAGGTACAAGGGATTGAAAATAAAGCAAAAACGGTGACTTTCGGTTAAGATTTGAAGACGTTTACGCATTCTTCAAGATCAAGACGAAGTCGTTAATATTTTTTGAGCATGCCATTGGAAAGAGCACGAAAAATCGAGTCCAACGGTGCCTTCATATCTTATTGGGCCGGCCCGACACCATTTACATGGGCCGGACCGACCCATACCTATTTAAAAGGCCCAAGATGGAAGTGCAGCCCAAGCCCAACCCAAGTCTTCATGATATAAAATGGTGTAAAAAAAACTTGGCCCAGTTATTGATTAAGTCCAAGCCCAGGTAGCTCAAGAAATAATGAAAGGCCCATGAAACTACTAAAGCCCATATACTGCTTATAGGAAGCAGCAGATAGGATGTTATCTTTTTTTTCATATATCATTATCTTATCTTTAGTCTCTTTTTTTTCTTTCGTAGCGTAGGTTCGAATTAGTTTAGCAGATAGGTAGAATAGTAGCAGATAGATCTGTCGTTATCTTTTGAAAAATTATTTTTTTATTTTTTTATCATCATTAGATGTAAGAATAGATAGCGTAGATAAGGAGCAGTGCGCAGGAAAAGGGAAAACAAATGATAGTGCGGCAAGTTCTGAATTTTTGTCTTATGTATTTTTTTTTCAATTAATTAGGTTAGTGTAGATTAGAAAGTGGAGATTACGGAGTTATGGATTTAGATTTGGATTAGTTTGGTTTTATTTCGCACTATAGAGTATGCATTCATATCTATTGTCTCCGGGTCACGCCGAGTTAATTCCGGGTTTCATCTTTTTCTTATCTCTTTTATTTCTTCATTTTATGCTTATCGCCATTTTTAGCTTAGTCATTATTATTGTTGCTTTAGTTGTTATCCGTAGCGTAGTTATGCTTATTATTGTTAGATTAGTTTCCATGTTTAGCGAATAGTTTTAGTATGCTTGTTAAGTGACCGTGGATTGTGAGTTAAGTGTGATTAAAAAGAGACTTGTTGATTAATAGTTTTTGGATTATTTAGATTTCTTATTTGAATATTTCGAAGGGCAAAACCCGAAGAAATAGTCAAACCTCAAATCTAGTAATTAATACTTTTATAAGATATCGTTTTCAAAATAGACCAACGTCGTGAGAAAATAATATTTTTACGAGTGTTAATTCGTCATCATTTAAAGTAATTTGTACCAAAATAAAGGTTTGTTTTCAATATAAACCAACGTTGTGAGAAAACGGTTTTTAAACGGGTACCAATTCTTTATTATCTCTCTAATTCACATTTAAAGATCGATTCACTTCACTTGACAAGCATATTGTTTTTATTCATATCTTAGATCTATTTGTCTTGCTTATTATTATTATTTAGTTATAATATAGTTTATAGTTTATTATTTTATTAGTATAAAAACAAAAAAAAACCAAAAAATAATCAAGCATCAAACGACAAACTTCAACGTAAATCTCAAATTCAACTCTCGTTGGGATACGACTCCGGGAGATTTAATTATTACTTTTTCTAAAAGTGATTCTTATTTCTAACGGGATTCTTAATATTATATACATACGGCTAGTACGTATTTATACGATTATCAAAATGGCGCCGTTGCCGGGGAGAGTTGTACGATTTTCATGTTGTGTTTGATGTTAGTGCCTTGAAGATCCTTTCTTCTTAAAGTTTATTTTCATACTTATAAAAATAAAAATAAAAAAATCCAAAAATATTTTCCTTCTTATTTTATTTTTCTTTTATATAAATTTTTAAAAATAACAAAAATATTTTTATTTTTATTAATTTTTTTATTTTTTTTATTATTATCTTTATAAAAATCTAAAAAATATTCTTCTTTATCTTCTTATTTCATTTAATTATTATCTTCTTTACCCTCTTATCCGTTTAATTCTACATGTCTTCGTATAACCATTTCGGTTGCTCGTGGTGTGGAGGTCGGTGAAAACTGTCCGGGCTGTAGCAGTGTAGGATCCGGAAATGAGTTTGTCTATGACCCAAATCCTTATTCTTATAATGAAACACCCAACTTCTTCAACCAACCTCCACATCACCAATACGAGACATACTCGTGTGAGTTGTGTGGAGATAGTCCTCACTATGGATTTGATTGTCAAACACGGTCCCCGCTTGTCTATGAGCAGGACTCGTGTAGCAATCAAAACTTTAGTAATGACTAATCTCCATATTACTCTACGAGTTTGCCACAACAGTTTGACTGTTGTGAAGTCTGTAGAGGCCCGCATTATAGTTCTAATTGTCAAGCAGGGAACACACCTATCTATGATCAAGGTCCTTGTTACAATCAAAATTTTAATGATGGTCAACCTCCATTTTATTCTTCAAATCAGCAACAACATTTTAACTGTTGTGAGGTCTGTGGAGGTCCGCACTTTAGTTCAGATTGTCAAATTAGAAACCCGCTTGTCTATGAGCCTAATCCTAGTAACAATTATGACTTTCCTTGTTTTGACCCACCTCCACAGTACCCTATCGTTCATCCGCTTCCTAATGAGATAAGTTAACGAGAGCAAGAGGCTAATCTTAGTACTCATACTCCTGAGCCTTCACGACGTTTCAATTCTATTTGCTATGATGACGATGATGACGAGGAGAGTACTATTCCTTTGAATGCAATTATTTCTCAACTTCCTCCGTCTATTGCAATCACGACTTCTCTTCCCGTTTTACCGACTATGGAGCCCGAGGACTCTCTCATCATGGGGGATAAGGATCTTCACGTTATTCCTGAAAAGGAATCGGACGAAGTAATTAAGTCTAGTGTTGAGGACCTTGTCCCAATCCCAAGTGAGTTCGATGATACATCCGACAATGACAGTGAGTGTGATTTGCCTTTTTGTGATGATTCTCCCCCTCTTGACATTTTAGGGGGTAATTCTATGACTTTCTCAAACTCTCTCTTCGATTTTAATGATGATTTTACCTCATGTAAGGATAACCCGCTTTTTGATGAGGAGTTTGAGGACATTAGTAGTCTGGACCCTCCTAAGTTGACTCCAGTTATTGATGAGCCCACTTTGCTAGACACACTACCCTTACCGTGTACTGATGTTTTGGGAGATGTTATTGTAGATATCGACTTACCTTTAGGAGAGCATTTAGACACCCTCTCAACGGGGGATAGGGAAATTGACTTCGATCCTATTAGGGACATAGAAGAACTAGATCGTTTACTAGCCGATGGTCCTGTCCCAGTCCCAAGGGTGTTCAATGAACCCTTAGGTAATTCTGATTTGATATCTAGATCATTTGATGTGACTTATTCAAATCCACTATTTGACTTTGATGATAATTTCACATTAAGAATTGACAACAAAATTTTTGATGATGACTTTAAGGATTTTTGTAGTTTGGACCCCTTAAGGCAACACCTTTACTTGACGAGTCCATCCTACTTGTCACACCACTACCCGATGTTAGCTTAAGGGAAGTGGAAAGATTTGATCCATTTTTCTCCCTGACACAGTCGGGGAATATGACGAGGGTGATGGAGACCCATTCTTCTGGTTTTCATCATATGCCATCACCCCGTCCTGCTGCATACTCACCTAAGGAGGTGATGTATTGCTATTTCCATCCTCACCTCACATCGGGTGATGGATTTGACCATGGACCTAAAATGAAATAACACTAGAGTCAAGCTAGAGACTCGAACAAAAACAAGCGCTTCTCGGGAGGCAACCTGTGTCTCTGCTTCTATCTATTTTCTTAATAAATAAGTGTGTGATTATATAGCCCTAGTGTGGGGGCGTGCTTTTTTCTTTGGTTTGTATGTTGTTTTTGCTTTTCAGTATTCCATAATGAAGACCCGTGCTTGTTTTCAATCCTCCAATCATTCGGTCTTAGATCTTCATCATTTCTATATCCTTGGAATCCTCAATCCTAATCATATCTGCATATTTGTTTCCTTTTTCATACTTGGAATTTCAATCATTTGCCTTTTCCGTTCTTAAGTGTAGGGGTAATACCTGACATTTTTGAACATTGAGGTCAATATTCGGTTCTAAGTGTGGGGGGATTTCTAGCGGAATATGATATTACCTGTTGCCTGTCTGTGTCCCACGCAACCCCGTTTTGACCAAAATTTTATTTTATTTATCCGTTTTGACCAAAATTTTGTTTTATTTATGTGTGAAAATAATAATAATAATAATAATAATAATAAAAGGTTTTGACTGTGCGTGATTGACTAGTCCCTTAAGCTAGAACAAAAGAGATCCTGGCTCGACCAGAGTGTTGATCTGGCTATTCCCTTTACTTTTTAGGCTAAGCTTCTACAAGTTATGCAAAAGATAAATGCTAAACAAGGATTAGTTGGATATCTTAAGAGCTCATATATGTAATTTGTGGCTTTTTCTCCCAGAAGCTTCTAACCGGACTAATAAGTGCTCTTTTTGAAATTAGACAAATTAGTGGTTTAATCACCCTTAAAGTCCGTTTAAAATCAACATTTTTAGACAATAAAAGCTTTATTGATGCAAGTCAACTATATTGATAAATTTAGTCTTAGTTCAAATTTATACTTAAATTTTCTAAAAAGAAATTTTTTCTATATCATGGTAATGAAAGTGTTGCAAAAAAAAAGTGTATGATAAATAATATTAATAATAATATCCCCGTCAGTTTACTTGATCTTGCCGGCTCACAACCGATGTTTTAGTCTTTATATAAGGCGGGGGCCTACACCGAAATAAGACCACTACCTCTTGCCGGCTCACAACCGATGTGGTAGTCGTTTAAAGGGTGGATGTTATAAGTATAATAATATTAATGTTAAAGTGTGGTTGTTGAATAAATATAAGGAAAATCTCTTTTTCTAAAATTTAAATATGCTTTTGAACTAAGACCACTTCGCTTTAAGTTGTGGTTTTTCTAAATGAAGTGTTAGTTTAACGGGAAGCCTAAGAGTTTTTGATACCGAAGGTCCGTGAGTTCCGATACTATTCTATGTGGGGTGTCAAAAGCCTGGTCACCTAAGCCGGTCTCGGCTGGGATGTGCCGAGAAGAAAGTCGCTACATGGAATGATCTCGCCTTCAAAATCATAATTCTTGGGTGGAACGTTACATTTAGAATGACTACAACTTTCTTTAAATGTCGATTGGATGGTCAAAATTCGAATTGAGCACATTCACACTAATAAATAATAAACTGCCGGGAGTGAAAAGTTAGCTTAGGCTTACACAAATTGAAAATATGAGTAGTGTTAACATTTTATATGTACTTTTGCACAACGTTAATAATTGTACAAGCTTAGTTTAGGAGTAGTAAAAAGAGGATAACGATTATTATCTCCTGGGGGCACTCAGTTTGTGTGCCTCCCGTTCTTAAGCTTTGTATTTATATTGAAAATAAAAGTCAAGCATGGCGGGTCACAAATAAATTTTTATCTATCAAGGAATAAGGGTAAAAATGGGGCGGTTTAGAAATAAATAATTTTTGAACCTTTTAATGGACCTTTTTTGTTCTTGTTTGATTGTGAGGGGTCATAAGTTAAGGGGGTTAAATTATTTCTTTCCGGGTGTGTTTTATTTACATTGCGTGTGGGGCCAGCAATGGCTTAGTGTGGGGGAATCTGATGTGTGCTTAAACACACATCTTTATAACCCAGGAAAACACTATAAAACGGACTAAAAACACTAAAATATGGAAAATTATATTGTAAATATATTATATTGTGTTTTTATGTCTTGCAGGTACAAGGGATTGAAAATAAAGCAAAAACGGTGACTTTCGGTTAAGATTTAAAGACGTTTACGCGTTTTTCAAGATCAAGACGAAGTCGTTAATATTTTCCGAGCATGTCATTGAAAAGAGCACGAAAAATCGAGTCCAACGGTGCATTCATATCTTATTGGGCCGGCCCGACACCATTTACATGGGCCGGACCGACCCATACCTATTTAAAAGGCCCAAGATGGAAGTGTAGCCCAAGCCCAACCCAAGTCTTCATGATATAAATATAACAAGCAAAGATATCTGCGCGTTGTTGCGGGCGTTAATTTTTTGCGCGTTGTTGCGGGGCGTTAATTTTTTATTTTATTTTATTTTTTATTTTTATTTTTTCGCGCGTTTTTTTTATGTTTAATAGTGTAAGTTTATTTTTTCCTCCACATTACTGCGGGGCGTTAATTTTTCGCGCGTTGTTGCGTGTTATTAATTTTTTTTTCCTTTAATTTTGTGCGAGTTTATTTTGTCGGTCTCATATTTAATAGTGCGGGTTTACTTTTTCAGTATCATGTTTAGTAGTTTTTTTATGGTCTTACGCGTTGTTGCGTGGCGTTAAAATTTTTTTTTTATTATTTTATATTTTTTTTGCGAATTTATTTTTTTGGTCTCATGGTGTAAAATGACACTGTTTAAGTCAATTCGAAAATGTTACCGCGGGTATTTTTTTATCTGAATGCGTCGATACTTTTGTAACATTTTTTTCCTCCCTATTTTGTGCCAACAAATTTAAAAAATAAAAAATTAATTAAGCCGGCCCAAATTTTTTGGGCTTCTTTTTGGCCCAACACTGTAGCACTGTAGCTACAGTGCTTAAAATGAATAGTAAGTCAACGCTTTTCAAATGATAATATATATAATGGTGCAAAAAAAACTTGGCCTAGTTATTGATTAAGTCCAGGCCCAGGTAGCTCAAGAAATATTGAAAGGCCCATGAAACTACTAAAGCCCATATACTGCTTATACAAAACGCGGAGGGAAGCAGCAGATAGGATGTTATCTTTTTTTTCATATATCATTATCTTATCTTTAGTCTCTTTTTTTTCTTTCATAGCGTAGGTTCGAATTAGTTTAGCAGATAGGTAGAATAGTAGCAGATAGATCTGTCGTTATCTTTTGAAAAATTATTATTTTAATTTTTTATCATCATTAGATGTAAGAATAGATAGCGTAGATAAGGAGTAGTACGCAGGAAAAGGGAAAACAAGCGGCAAGTTAGGAATTTTAGTCTTATGTATTTTTTTCAATTAATTAGGTTAGTGTAGATTAGAAAGTGGAGATTATGGAGTTATGGATTTAGATTTGGATTAGTTTGGTTTTATTTCGCACTAAGGAGTATGTGTTCATATTTATTGTCTCCGGGTCACGCCGAGTTAATTTCGGGTTTCATCATTTTCTTATCTCTTTTATTTTTTCATTTTATGCTTATCGCCATTTTTAGCTTAGTCATTATTATTGTTGTTTTAGTTGTTATCCGTAGCGTAGTTATGCTTATTATTGTTAGATTAGTTTTCATGTTTAGCGAGTAGTTTTAGTATGCTTGTTAAGTGACCGTGGATTGTGAGTTAAGTGTGATTAAAAAGAGACTTGTTGATTAATAATTTTCGGATTATTTAGATTTCTTATTTGGATATTTCGAAGGGCAAAACCCGAAGAAATAGTTAAACCTCAAATCTAGTAATTAATAATTAATACTTTTATAAGATATCGTTTTTAAAATAGACCAACGTCGTGAGAAAATAATATTTTTACGAGTGTTAATTCGTCATCACTTAAAGTAATTTGTACCAAAATAAAGGCTTGTTTTCAATATAAACCAACGTTGTGAGAAAATGGTTTTTAAACGGGTACCAATTCTTTATTATCTCTCTAATTCACATTTAAAGATCGATTCACTTCACTTGACAAGCATATTGTTTTTATTCATATCTTAGATCTATTTGTCTTGCTTATTATTATTATTTAGTTATAATATAGTTTATAGTTTATTATTTTATTAGTATAAAAACCAAAAAAAACCCAAAAGATAATCAAGCAGCAAACGATAAACTTCAACGTAAATCTCAAATTCAACTCTCGTTGGGATACGACTCTAGGAGATTTAATTATTACTTTTTCTAAAAGTGATTCTTATTTCTAACGGGATACTTAATATTATATACATACGGCTAGTACGCATTTATACGATTATCAATATGCTAATACATTTATTATACTAAAAGATTGAGCCCCTAAATTTAATGGGGCTGTATCTTTAAATGATTTGTCTCACCCAGAGAGCCATAAGTACAAAACCCTACTGCATACATTGATAAGCATCTTGAGGAGTACCCCATGCTTCCATGATTATACCGAAAAATATGTAGAGTTTTTATATTTAATGCAGCAGTATTAATGAGGGAGGGAATATTTGTGTCAAAGTATTAATGAGGGAGGGACCATTTGTGTCAAGATTATGTAGCTTTTTCTCAAAGCTAACCCTAATCCTAACACTATAAATAGGGGGTCCTTAAACCTCATTTTTCATCTCATACCTCTCCTCTCTTCTCTCTTTGTCAAAATTAGGGATCCCCATGAAAGGGAACCCGGAATTTTGATCCATTCGAACAGTGTTTGATATTCTCTTTTGATCGAAATTAGGGATCCCCATGAAAGGAAACCCGAAATTTTGGTACATTGTTTAGACTTTAGGCTTTAGGCTTTAGGCTTTAAGCTTTAGGCTTTAGGCTTTAGAACTATTGTTTTCTTTGTTGTTATAGATAAGTCCTCTCTTCTCTCTTGGTCGAAATTAGGGATCCCCATGAAAGGGAACCCGGAATTTCGTCCATTTCGATACAGTGATCGGTATTCTCCATTTGGTTCGAAATTTAAGGATCCCATGAAAGGGAACCCGAAATTTCGAAATTAGGCTTTAAGCTTTAGGCTTTATACATTTTTTCTTTGTGTCTATAGATAAGGTAAATTTATGTGTGTGGAGTTCTATTGAAGTATATATTGTGTAGTGTAACACAGGAGTAAGCTTTTGTAATATTGTACAAATCCATGTGAATAAATGGCATGATCAATGGTATACTAAAAGATTGAGCCCCTAAATTTATTGGGGTTGTATCTTTAAATGATTTGTCTCACCCAGAGAGCCATAAGTACAAAACCCAAATGCATACTGAAACTCAATATCATGGAGTATTAATGATTAGTATACAATTGCATTTTTACATGTGAGAATTCAATTATGTGCAACTTTTAATTCTTTTTAGCATCCCATTATCTCCTTATCAAACTTTATAGTTTTTCAGTTATATAAGAAAATCAAAGCTTTGCTAGTTAATAAAGACTCTTCATATCCTCACATGAGTCCACTATATAGAATATCACCAATTTAGGATGTGCACGTATTTTTTACTAAGTAGTATCAATTGTATATTTTTTAATTATTTTTATTTTATTTTATTGTTTGTCTATATTCGTGTTTACTTTAGCAAAACTACGAGTGGTGCGTAACATATAGATAAAGATGTAGAATTTAGATATGTAAAAATTATTTGACATTGGTTCCAACATGTATTTCACGAGAAAAAGTTTAAAAATAACTTTAATTATTACTATCTTTCTTAAGCTAATTTTGAAGTAACCTGAGATCATAATGCAAATAAACACTTAGATACAACCGTGAGCATCGCACGGGTTTTGCATTTTCAACAACGCATCTAAACATTACACACGGCCAAGAGTCCCAAAGTATACACAATCAGACTAACGCATCAACATTCTAACAAAATCATTATGCAAGCAACCACATGAGAAAAGAATTTAACACAAGCCGTGTGCATCGCACGGGTCTGCATGCCTCATATCTTCTATACTACTATATAATGCATTTAGGATATTCTGTCTTTTATACTATGGATTACTATATAATGCATTTAGGACATTCTAAATATAGAAGTCTTAAAAAATTAAGAACAAAATGTTTTTTTAATAAGAAAGTAGCAAGCCATTAGTCAATGCACTAAGACATTACAATTTGACTTAAATTTTTTGTAATAATACTAATTACTTCAGTATTTGTAACAGTCAAAATTGAGTCAAATAATCTTTGTAACAGCCTGGTAATTAAATGACTTGAAATTTATAAACTTGTAACAACAACCCTGAAAATTAAATGTCTTCTATTCTATAAACTTGTAACATCCCTTTAATATTCATATATATGCTCAATTACACCACTCTCTCAAAACTAAAAAACAAAATCATCTTCACTCTCTCTAGAAATATGCTTTCACACTCTCTAAAAAATCCCTCGGCGCCGATACAACAACCATCATCACCACTAATCAAGATTCGAAAAATAAAAGCACCAAAAAAGGACAACAGTCTACCAACGAAACCATCAACTCAAAACGGGTCAAATTTATAAATTCAAACAAAACACCAAATGATTTAGCACCGGTGTTATCAAGATCCGGTTTTAGAAACCCCACCCAACCACTTAAACATCATCAAAACACCTAAACACAATCGATTGAAACCACCAAATAACCAAACCAGTTAGATTCGCATATTCAGATGATGGTTGTGTCGGATATTTCGGTTTGTGGTGGTGGTGGTGGTGTTGATGGCCGTGAGTTTAAATAATAGTGGATATGAAATAATTTACATTGTTATTGCCTAAAGTTATTTTAATTTTAATTATTATTTATTTATACAGTTATTGTTAGAAAAACGTTTAACCGGATAATATTTGCTCACCACAAAATATAGTCACAGGGTACCCGCCGCCGCATTACGCGGGTACCCTGCTAGTATTGTTTTAATATGAATATGGTACACTTAATTCGTTCATATTTGCAGATTAAAGTTAATCAAGGCGATGGAATGGAATGATGCGAGAAATGGCAAAATATGACAAAATGTGACAAAATACCTAAAATCTACATTCAGGGATTGTTACGGCATAATATAAGTCTTACACTTTCACCATAATCAACACGTAGACACGAGTCTTAGATGCAGAAGAATTACGGCGTAACAAGCCCGATTTGGTTACGCTGTAACATGTACCTTGGGCGTGAAGCCTGATTTATCGAATAGAGTTACCGCGTAAGTAGATCGTTGGACTTGCGCCGAAACAAGTACCTTGGGTGTCAATTTACATAACTCCATAGGCTAAAGATGGGAAATTCATATGAAGTATATTTATGCCACAAGGACGAGAAGTTTTACGTCAAAGACCGATCACAGACTGAAGATGGTCAATTCTTATTACACTTAATAGAAGTTATAATGCACAAGTACTGAAAGAATTACATTAAAAACGAGCAGGGGCTGAAGATAAGGAAACCATTTGAAGTTTCAATAGGCAAGTGCAATATATAGATTACGACGTAACTTAATAGTTACAACTACGCCGTAACTTTAACTACGCCATAGTTCATGCCACATCATGGTTACGCCGTAGTTCTACCTATTTAACTACGGCATAACTACTTCGCTGCCTATAAATACAGGCCAAATTCTTCACATTTATTCATTCCTTTTCTCTCCTTTAAGGGATTCGTATCACAAGCAAAAAGGGGCAACAGTAGGGGTCGAATAGGGGCACCCTTCAGGGTTTGCTATGAGATTCAACTAGAGGGGCGAGATCAAGATTATTAGCCTTAAAATATGTCGACTTATATGAAATTACATTAGTTTACACATAGTTGGATACGCAAGGACTAATAATGACAAGTTAGGATAGTTATGTGTCACTAGACCTATATATACCCCTCTTATACTTCCATAGGAGGGTAAGGATATCATTTGTAACCAAAAAAATGTGTGTTTTCCTCCTCCTTCTCTCTAGAAAACACACACTCTTCCCATCTCTTCCTCTCTCAAATCTAATATGGCAAGCTTTCATTTTCTTTCTTCCCCGACCTTCGAATTATGTTTTGTTAGTGAATATTACATGCTAATAATTAGCATCAGAGACCAGGAGCATTTTGTGTTTGTGTTTGGTTGATTCGTAGGTTTAGAAGGCACATTTTTAAGCTCCATATCCGAAAAACAAAGTGCCTCAAAATTTGATGTTATTAATGTTAAAGTTTGTGTTTTTATGATGGATATAGCTTAAATATGATGAGTTTTGCAAAAAAACATTGGGCAAAAACGTTAAAAATTATAGTTTTTAGAGGTTTTTGTGTTTTTTTTATTGAATATGTGGTTTGGCAAAAAGTGCGGAATGGCTCAAAACAATTCTGCCATTTGATATAGAAATTGTGCGGAATGGCAAAATGTGTGATATGAAAAAATGTGCGGAATGGAAAAATGTGTGGCTTGAGCTCTAGGATTCTGCGGTTTGAATAGAAAATATGCAGTTTGGTCAGTTAAATGTGCGATTTAGCAAGGAAAAGTTGCGGTTTGATACAAATTGCGGTTTGGCAGATGCGGTTTGACATAATTCTGCGGTTTGGCACAACATATTATGTGGTTTGATTTGTAAATCTGAAGTTTGACCAAAAGTTATGCGGTTTGAGCTAGAAAGGTGCGCTTTGACCTAAAGATCCAAACTCCTTATGCGGTTTGATCAATATTTATGCGGTTTAAGCTAAAACATTTTATGTGGTTTGGTTCTTTATATATGCGGTTTGACTCAATCAACTCCTGTAGTTTGACCACACTTTCAGAGTAGTTTGACTTGTCAACTTATGCAGGCCTTGTCAATACATGCAATTTGACTTAGTCAACTTATGAGGTTTGACTTGAAAATTCTAAGGTTTGATTATTTACACTTAAGAGTCAAATTCTTTTACACCGCTAATCCTTATTCCATGATTATACTTTCATGACAACGTTATCTAGACAATGTTCATCCATTAACGATAATTCATTACAACATTTGTCCTAGATTAACAATATTCAATCAAAACACAACACTTAATGCTAAAACGATCTTATATTAAAGATTCACTAAAACGACAAATGGGTATGGATTTAGGTTAAAATGACAAGTGATCACGAAGTTGATTTGATATCCCTTATTTGAGATTGAAGTGGGTTTCACGAAGGCGTCTACTTATTTCATCATCGAGACTTCCTTTTACTTTTTACCCTTTTTCTTCAAACCAACTCTATCGATTGATGACTTGCTTGAACGTATACAACTTATGATTGAGACTTGGATTATCTAGTTATACCCGATGTAAGGAGTTACATTGTAGTACTCACGGGTTATAGCTATCACTTAAAGGAGTTACATTGTAGTGCTCAGTGTCACAGGCAGATGCAGATGTGGATATTTCAAGAGGTGTGGTACTTCTAATACTTTTGATGATGGGTATAGGGTACTTAAAGATTTAATCTTGCATCGTTCTTCAATCAACAATAGTGCAAGCTTAAGTAATAAATTTGGGAGATTTTACTTTATTTTCAAGTTTGGTATATCAGGTTTACTTCACCATGTGGTCACAACAATAGCTGACAGAATACGAGGTTGGTAAGTTAGCCAAAGAGTTTAAAAGGTTGAGATGTAATCAACAACTCTCTAGGGATTTTATTATGTTATTCAACGATAATGATACTTCACAGTCTAAGCAAAATCTTTCAAAGTTCTTCAACGACGTTCATAACTTTTCAAAATTTATGCTTATGACAAGAACTTCTCGAGTATATGTGCGTACACAACAATGATGCTTCTGAAGAGTTCGCAACCATCATGGGAGAAAATGTGTACTTTGATGTAATCAGGTCAACTTCCAGGAGAAAGTAGTGTACACTACTTTACTTAGTATGGTTTATGTGAAGTATTCTACATACGTGAGAAGAATTGTTGTTGATTTCTTGCATGTACCCCCGAACGGATAATCACCAAGACCAAGTGATAAGTAGCAGCAGTATTTAGTGTGGTTTACTTCTTCTACAAGATTTCGCTGTGCACGTTAATGACAAAGTTAAAAGATTGTTCGAGCTACATCAAAGTTTCAGAATCTGCTCAAGACAGGGATGTTGGTTTAGGGGGAAGCTGATTTAGAAACTTCGCCAAAAAGGAATCTATGAAGAAAGCCTGCATGGATTGGGGGAAGTTAATCTAGCTCATGCATACTATAATGGTTCCTGAACAAGTAAAGACACTGAAAATCTAAGCTGGAGTACAAGTTTCAAGACCTGAAGAACACATAAGACATCTTCAGCATTGGAAGCGCTTTGGAAGACTTTATTTTTGATATAATTGTACTTGTTATGAACATTGTAAGTAATTCCGTATGTCCACATATTAGGGGAAGATTGTTAGCCTTAAAATATGTCAACTTATACGAAATTACACTAGATAATGTAAGGCGTGACACGTAGGGACTAATAATGACTATTTAGGATAGTTATGTGTCATATGGCCTATAAATACCCCTCCTATACTTCCATAGGAGGCTAAGGAAATCATTTGTAACACAAAGTGTGTGTGTTTCTCTCTCTATAAAACAAACACATCTTTCCCTCTCTACCCTTTTCTCTCTATCTTAATAATATATCTCGATTCCTTTTCTTTCCTCCCCGACCTCTGGATCGTCCTAGTTTAGTGAAATACATATTAACAAAGATAGTTAGCATTATATGTACACAACACTTCAATTAATTAAGTTTGATTCAATTTCATTATTACCTTAGAATTGATTTGATCTTGCTTTTAATTGATTATGTTATGTTATTTATTATGTTTAATTATTTGTTCTCCGACATGTAATTAGTTTAGTATCCTTTCATTTATTTGTTCATGATCTTAAAGTCTTTATTGCAATTCTATTGAATTTTGTATAGGGTGCTTAAGGACCCTCACATCTCTTACTAGGTATTAAAATAAGGTTGCACTCTTGTTAGTATGAGACCTTCCAAACTCTAGCATGCATGATTATTATAGGATGACCATTCCTTAGTAGTTGTATGACCTATGCCCATTAAGCGACCCTTATTATGAGGACCGAGTTAAGGGGTGCGAGTCATGCTAGTAGATAGCAATTTATTAGTGTGGGGTGTTCTTTCCAAAGACCATTATACCTTCTTGGGTGCAATCTAATGTTGCGATCTGTCTAGTTGGAGTATTAGGTGTTAGTGACAAACACATGAGTGTTAATGGGAAGCATTAGAGTATATCTCACAGATTAGTAGGAAACCTTAATGACTGGGAACTGAGAATAGGTTAATTCCCTTTATGGGTTCATTCCACTTACAAATCATCGATTAGGTGAGAATGCCTTTTTGAACATAACGACTTTAGACGCCTCCATTAAGATTGTGATAAGACATTGCACTTGAGATTCAAATATGAGAGACATTATACTATCCAATAATTGGAAAATATCCAACGAAAACCCTTTGTCCATTGTTTCTTCTCTTTCTCTTTGAAAATAGACAAACATCCCTAAAGTATCTTTTAAACACTTTTTATTTGTATCAAATGACTATTTGAGTTGGTTGACCTTATAACACTTTAAGTGTTAGGATGAACTTGTAAAGGTTAAAGCGTAAAGTGTACTTGGGGCTTTAGCAAGAACGGGTATTTAAAACGTCAAAACTCGAACATGGTGTCTTACACGCGCTGTCGCGTAGGCAGCGCGTCATCCTCGAGATGGATTTTTCCATATTTGGTTTTGGCCTATTAAAACCCATATTGGCTAGTGTATTTCTCACCTTTTGCCATTCATTCTTTCTCTCTATTTCTTCTATTTATCCCTCTAAGTCTAATACACTTCTTATGTTCTAATATCTTCTTGTAATCTAATTAAAAGAACACATCTTCGCAAGAGAGCCACACAAGTACCTAATCCATACTTGTGTGTTAAGTTGAGGGTCTTCTTCTATATACACTTTCTATTAGAATCGAGTCTCTAGGTTATGTTAGGACTTGATTCTTGAATCAACTTTATATTCGATATGGTTGCAAGTGAAGTATTTTACCTTTGTGGTCAAGCCTAGACCCGATGTTGATCTAGTAGGGTTTTTGATACTTCTAAAAGGGAAGTCTTAGTGGTTAAGTCGAGTCGCTAATTTCTTGTGGGTAGTTTCCGAGGGCAAAATACCGTTGGGAGCAACTTTTCTTAGTGAGTGATAACATCAAATATTTAATACTTTTTGGTGGCAAAATACTTCTATATTACATGCAAATGTTTCACTAATGCTCGAAAACGAGATATTTTCTATCATTTTGTAGTTTTTAGGTGAAATGCAGGAAAGTGACAAGAAACAAGGGAAAAAGGACTCAAAGTGTAAATATTTGAAGAATGTTACGACGTAACTCCAAAAATGGTTACACCGTAACATATATTAAGCAAGTACGAAGATCAAGGATAACTTTACGATGTAACACCATATCTAGTTACGCCGTAAACATGAATTTAGAAGGAAATCTTACCATAGATAGAGTTACGGCCTAACACCCCTTATGGTTACGCCGTAACCATGAAGATCCACAAATATGGAATGAAGATCACGTACTTATGGACATTATTTAAAGGTTACGGCGTAACACCATATCTGGTTACGCCATAACTACTACTTAAATATGGAATGCCGTGTATGATGGTTACCACGTAACACCTTTATTGGTTGCGCCGTAACAGGTTCAATACCTATAAATAGAGGCCTCATTCAAGCTATTCCGACATCACTTCCTCCAAAGCCAATTGGAGAGGCGACAAAGGCTTCCAACCTTCAAAGAATTCCACCTGGAGTCCAAGGGAGATCACACTTTACTTACTTTTTGTATTTAATCGTTCAAATACGAATAGTGTAAGAATTATGAGTTTTCAATCTATGATTTCTTCTATTTCTTGCTGTGTTTTCGTTACTATGAGCGGCTAAGCACTTAAAGTGCTGGCCTAGTTATGTAGTTACTTTTGTTATGATTGTTTCCAGTTAGATTATGGTTTCGTTAGATATTCCTTGACTATCGTGTAACCCTAGGTTTTGGTAGTACGGGTGGTTTAGAACTAGCTTGCCTTGTTATTAGATTATCTTGTCAATATGGGATCTAATGGGTACTAGGGAGGATCACTAACTCCTTACCTAGTGTAGGAACTAACCGGTTACCGCACTTATCACTTTATATACTTAAAAAGCACAGGAACTCTTTCAAAGAGGGTTAATAATCTTTATAGATTATTAGATATGTTTTGGGAATAGTTGGGATTAATAACTGCAACCTGGATAACCTACCTCCTAGATGATTTGGGACTGATTCAGAATCGCAGGGAGTATAGGATAGACTATATATGCGTATTCAAGTCTATCGACCTTAGAAACCACTAATGAAACCATAGTTTAACATTGCACAGGAAAGCGTTTTCATAACAATAGTAATGAAGTAACCAGGTTAACACGTTTTCTCTCTTGATATCTCCAACTCTTTTAATTTTCAGTTATTTATTTTCTTGTTATTTATTTCAATTCAAATCAAAACCATTTTCAAAACGTGACATTTCAAAATAAAACTAATTACAACTTAGCTCTTGGGACGACCTCGGATTTACCAAATGGTACTACCCACGATCTGGCCCTTTGCTCGTTAGTGCGTTGTCAGGTAGATCGAGTTTTATAAATTTAAAACTTGGTAAAAATATATTTTAAAATAAAATACGCATCAAGTTTTTGGCGCCGTTGCCGGGGAGCTAAGAATCATTAGTTTTATCATGAGTAATACAGAACAACCAGAATCAACTGTCAACGAATACCTAAATAGGGTAAGAGATGACAGTGGACCTGGAGTTTTCAGACCTTTATTTGAAGAAAATATTAAGTTCGAATTATGGGGTCAATGCATTGACGAATTAAAGGACAATGTGTTCCTTGGAAATAATGACGAAAACCCCCTCGAACACATCTCAAACATCACATCTATTGTCAACCTCTTCCAATCTCCTGGAGTGTCAATAGACCAGGTAATGCTCATGGCATTCCCTTTTACGTTGAAAGTAAAAGCCAGACTATGGATAAACAGGTTGTCAGCCGGATCTATTACAACCTGGGACCTCCTAAAAAATGCTTTTCTAAGCAGATACCGCCCGCTTTCCCAAATTACCAGATAAACCAAGGATATCAGAAATTTTAGGCAAGAATGCAATGAACCCTTACATCTTGCTTGGGAACGGTTCAACGATCTGCTTTATAACTGTCCAGAGCATAAAATCAATGAGCACGAACAACTACAAATTTTCTACCAAGGGCTAGATCCCGGAACTAGAAAAAAAGCAGATTTTAAGGGGCCTATCCCAAGGATGACACCAGCCGCCGGGATTAAGGCCATCAACGAATTGTCAAAACACTCTCTCTCCTGGTATAAAGAAGAGGAATACAAGAAAAATGATTTTGACAAAGTGCTCAAACATATTAACGATTTTGAACACAACATTAGTGTTCTTAACGAGGAAGTACGAATGGTGCAACACCATTACAAAACTCCTAATGATGAAAGGGATTCTCTTCTGGAAGAAACTATAAGCTCTTTCATTAAAGAAGCTCTCTGGATGCAAAAGAAGAGCGAGAATTTTGTTTGGATAATTAAAAGGAATTACAACAGGACGTTTAAAAATCAGGCTTCTGCTATTAAAACTATTGAAAAAACCTCGGCCGGATTGCTGAATCAATTCACGGGAGAAGCGTTAGTACTCTTCCAAGCTTTACTGAAACGAATCCAAAAGGATTAGCTCACGCTATTACCACTCGTAGTGGGCTAAACTACCAACCACCAAAAAAAACCCTTGAAGATAGCAACGGCCTACAAAACGTTACCACTGAACGTATCCCTACCACAGGGAAAATAACTCCTGAACAAACACATTAATTTAAAAAGCTAAAAATGAAATTTAAAATCTAAAAATGATGAAAAAGATTTTAAACTTTGTAAACCTAAAACTATTTATTCTAAATCTAAACAACAAAAAAAACTGCTAGGAAAACTGTTAAACAAGTTGAGCAAAATAGGCAAAATACTCACAGTCCAAGAGGCAATCAAAAAAATTAGAACAATATGATGTCTCAAAAACTTAGAAGCAATTTTGAGATGTTTAATAAGGCCTGTTATGTATGTGGAAGCTTTGATCATTTGCAGGATGATTGCAATTACCATCAAAAACAGTTTCAAAATCAAAAGATGGTAAAACCTGTTTGGAACAATGCTCAAAGGGTGAATCATCAAAACTTTGCTAAAAAGACTCACCCCTGTGCTAAAAAGAACTTGGTTTCAAGAGCAGTACTAATGAAGTCTGGTTTAGTATCAATTAATACTGCTAGATAAAATATTTTAAAAACAACAGTATTGGTTAATACTGCTAGACAAGTTAATGATGCTCACTCAAAAACAACAGTGAATGCTGCTAGACCAATGTCATATCTTTCTAAAACAGCACATTCAACTGTTAAGAGGCTCATTCATAAGAACACAGCATTTAAAAACAGTAATATTGATCAAAGGGTTAATACTGTTAAGGGTAAAAAAATTAATACTGCTAGGCCAAAAGCAGTAGTTAATGTTGTTAAGGGAAATAATTTTGATGTTATTAAGGCCTCGGCTTGTTGGGTTTGGAACCAAAACATAAAGTTTTAGACCATGTTTCTAAACATAATAGTGCATCAATTACCCTAAAAAAGTTTGATTATATTGATGCACAAGGCATATCCAAGTCAGTGATGGCTTGGGTCCCCAAAAGAAACTGATTTTCTTATCTAATGTACAGGGCAATCCACAAATGGATTTACAGGATCAAAGAGTGATTGATAGTGGATGCTCAAGGCACATGATAGGGAACATGTCTTATCTTACAGACTATGAAGAGATAGATGGAGGATATGTTGTTTTGGAGGGAACCCTAAAGGAGGGAAAATCATAGAAAAAGGTACCATTAAAACTGGTAATCTAGATTTTGAAAATGTGTATTTTGTGAGAGAGTTAAAGTTTCATCTCTTTAGTGTCTCATAGATGTGTGATAAAAAGAATAGTGTTCTTTTTAATGACACTGAATGTACTGTTTTATCTCTAAATTTTAAGTTAATTGATGAAAGTCAAGTTTTACTTAGAGTTCCTAGAAATAACAATATGTATAATGTTGATTTAAGGAACATAGTTCCTAAAGAAGGTTTAACTTGCCTTTTTGCAAAAGCCACATCTGATGAATATAAACTTTGGAATAAAAGGCTAGGTCACTTAAATAAAAGGAAAGCAGCATTGGTCCTCTTATAAGTCTAAAACAGAGAACTTAATCAGTCTTCCTTTACATTTGTTGCATATGGACTTGTTTGATCCAACATTTGTAAAAAGCCTTAAGAAGAAAATGTATTGCCTAGTTGTCATAGATGATTACAGTAGGTTTACATGGGTTTTCTTTCTAGCTACTAAGGATGAGACTAGTGGCATTCTTAAGTCCTTTATAACTGGGATAGAAAATCTAGTAGATCACAAGGTTAAGGTGATTAGATGTGATAATGGAACTGAGTTTAAAAACAGAGAAATGAATCAGTTTTGTGAGATGAAGGGTATTTTAAGACAATTTAGTGTAGCTAGAAACTCCTCAACAAAATGGAGTTACTGAGATGAGGAATAAGACAAAAAGTGAGGCTGCTAGGACAATGCTAGCTGATTCTAAGTTGCCAACTATAACAACCCATAATTTTCTAGTATTTTCATGAATGTAATATCTACTTACTATATTAAGTACAACCTTTTTCACGGGAATATTTTTCGTTTTTATTTCATTCCATTATGTAACCTAGTTTACATTTCTAAAGTAAACGAACTCACGTAACCTCTATCAATGCCATCTATATCTATGTTTATATCACGTAAACATCCTAATATGTCAATTCTATATCTTAATATCATTTTACTAAGTACATTATCCATTTAACGTACTTTTCAAAACGTTATATCAAAACAAGCATTAAACGATAACGTTTATATTAAAACCCTAATTATATGTAATGTATACATATAAAATGAATGTACAAGTCTTTAAAGCATGTATACAAGTATTAATACACAATATTTGAATCATACTTTCCCTCTAAATCAATGTATAAGTCCTTAAAAGCTCAAAATACAAGTTATTAAGTACACATTCAAATAAGCTCATTTTACCACCATTTTCATTCTCGATTTTGTACCACCACTTTAACACAAGGTACAAGTACTTAATTCATGAGTCCTAAACCCTAATTGTGACAACCGTGGTTTGAGCAGGGTAGCTTATACCTTTAGACTTTAGTTTTTGCTCGTTTTATGTGATTTTTGAGT
>BQNB010046288.1:29324-42038 GCA_026074375.1 Tanacetum coccineum | reverse complement strand
CGAGAGAATTGTTAGATTTGGTTGGTAAGAGGATGCTCTTTAAGCTGTACTATTCGGACTATAACGTCAACAACAACAACCACACCTACAGGTGTGATGCAGTTAGTGATGACCCAGCAATGATCAAACATTTCAAGGATGGTTTTTTGGATGAGGAGGTATAAAGTCATCTTCGCCTTTCAATAGTTTTTATCCCTATTCTTATACAATATATACTGACATATTTGCTACACTTTTCAGGATGATGGTGAGGAGTTTGTAACTCCTTTAAATCAGGTAAAAGGTTCTAACTTCATTGATCCCAGTCTCAGCCGCATACTCAATATGCAGACACCTACCAGTGTGAATGGAGCTTCAGGATCAGGTGGTACTTCTGGTACAAGCAGTAGGCGGCTAAAACATACCAACAACAATGATTCAGATATCAACCGTGTAATTAATATGGACACACCAAACAAGGAGGATAAGGGTTCAGGTTCAGGTGGAAGTTCGGGTATCAAGCGAGTCTTTATTGACTTGGATGACATTGAAAGCGATGAAGATGAAGGCGGTATCAGCTACAAGACTCCTAAGCTGGTTGCCGTTAAGTTGGAAAAAGAAGATACTTAACTGTTTGGTCTTCTTTTGTCATTTTTTAGCAATATGCTCTTGCTATGAACAATTTATTTAGCATTTTCTTTGGATATCTGGGTGTGTTTACCCAAATAAGGCTTATTTTGTTAAGCCATGGTTATTTCTTTTAAGTTTTTATGTGGTTTGGTTAAGACAATTTTCCATTTGATTGGTTTCAGCTGGTCTGCTTTTTATCAATGGTAAAGTTTTATGTTTGTGTATATTATTGTTGTTTGGTCTTTACCATTTTATACATTTAAACTTTGTTTCTACTGCTTTTATACATTTTATCCATCTAGAATCACTTACCTCGCCACTAGTGCCCATGCTAATGCCCTTATAGGAAGTATATCTGCACTAAAGAAAATGAGAGGTCTGATATCTGCAAACTAAGAGTAATGCTGATTAACTATGTAATACTATCAAATAATTATTAACAACCACTAACCACAATATACTCTTCAACCAAGAGTAAACTGTTAAAACACTAACGGTATGATTTTCAACCTTATGCAAACAGATTAAAACATAGATGCAAGTGAATTTATAGCAAATGGTATTTTTTTAGTGAAGAATTTGCAGAAAACTTCCATAGAGCAACCTGAAAGTACAGAGATATATCTAAGTTGAATTCATACTTTTATATTAAAACTTTTCTTTTTAAATATTTTCATTAGTACATCGCATTTTATACAAAGGTCAAACTTTTGTATAATTTTTTTTGAAAATAACTCAAATTCCAATATACAAAACAAAGTAGTAGTTGTGTTGTTTAAATTACTTCAATACAAAACAAGGTGTATCAGTTACCTTCTTTTATACATCCTAATTATCAATACACTAAATAGCAAACTAAACTTTTAAAGAGGTTAAACCATACATATAAAACCATTCATTACATATAAAAGTTCCTAACGTATCAGAACTTGGACCTGGATGGTTTACAAAGTACCAATCCATTGGTCACAGGCCATACATATATAGCCATAATATACACCATTCTTACACAATCAAAATCTTAAACATGTCGATAAGCCATAAACTGATACTTCCCAACATAAACAAGTGCTAACGACCACAATGTTCCAACACTTACATCAAAATACAGACCAGAACTGAATTTGATCCAAACCAAGCAAACATATCTAACATCCGTAACACGATGGAACGATTAACACAAATGGAAAACAGGGTAACGCCTATCTGCTTCGTCTTCGGCTTCCACATTTACGACCTAATCCATATACCTGAACCTTATTAGCTTATGGTAAGCAAAACCATTTACCTGAGCCAGCAATCTCCACCTTCCAAAGATATTAACATGGTTCATTCTTTCCGGTTCTTCATGGTGATAGGGATATTTAAGTATCGTGATAATAATCATTACTTTCATGATAATAAATCATGTTGTCATTTTACTTTCGAATTCAAATAATTTTCACTGTGTTGATTTCTAAGTACCATGATAATACTTGAAGACCTCCATACGTTTTGTCCTACACATTAAAAATTTTGATCAAATTATTATGGTAACCAATAAATGACATAATTATCTAGATACACATGCAATATAATAGGAGAAACTCCTTTATTTTTGCCAACAACCTAATTAAAATTATTATTCGGTTCACAAACATATGAAAACAGTAACGTAAGTATTCATCTTCACCCATTACCAAGATATCTTAATCAAGAATGATCAGAGAAAATCATCGCGATAAAGAGAATGATGCTAGAACAAATGTGGTACTTTCCACACCATCAGGTACGATCAACAACTATTGTTGGGAAACCTTTTGCTTACTCAATAAGATAGAGCTACAAACTAAACTAGCGATATAAAATGTTATATATTGTGTCCTGTTTGTTAATGAATTCTTTAATATAATGGTAAGTTACGTGATTATGTTTGTGTGTTTACTCATTGTTTTGTCATACAACAGCATGTATTATTACAATAATACAAGTCATATTAAATAAAAGGTTAAGTGATTATGTGTTTCTTTCATCTTTAGAAGACTTTTCAAGAAGAAAACCTGGAAGACCGGCTAAAACACGTATACTTGAAAGTCCTTATGAAGATATTTCAAAAAGAAAGCCTGGTCCTCAAAGACTTCCACTCATATAAATTACACCAAGTATGGATGAGGTTCTTAATAAATACATTATTAAGTTAGTCATCTTAATGTAAATCTTACTTCTATTCATGAATATGCAGATAGACCTAGAGGACGGCCACGCCTGCCTGACATTTCCACAGGATATAAACACAAATGTGCTACGGCTATTCATGCGGATGCAGTAGTTAGAAGCGTAGGAAACTTGCCGCCTACCAACAACAACAATTTGAAAAGTAATGTTGCTATATTATTCTAAATCTTTATAACACTATTTATTAGTCGAATGTATTCAGAATATTCCTACCTATTCTTACTCGAATAATGTTATACATTTATTAGGGTCAAGAACAGCTTCGCAGGTATCTTCTGTATCAAACCAAACAGAAATTGTTGTTCAGTCTGATGTTGGTAACATCACTTTAACACCTCCAGCTAAAGGACGTTAGCGTATAACAGACATTCCAACGTGTGATTCAAAAAATGCTGCATCTAAACCTCGCAAAGCAGTAGTAAAAAGTATTAGAAAGGAATTACTTCCCAATAACAACACTTGCAAAAGTAATTTTTCCATCCATTTTTTAAACCTGTATAAGAATGCTTATTATTTGCCTCCATTAATAACAATCCTATGTATTAACAATTTATGAATGTTACATTTTTGTAGGAACAAGAACACCTAATGGCGAAGTTTCTGAAAGTGCTCGCATAAATTTAACCCCTCGACCTAGAGGGCGTCCACGTTTAGCCGATAATTCAACACGTAATACAATTATTGAATGTGTAGTTCGTTTAAATTTATCAATAGAATTTATTCTTGATTACATAATATGTGTTCATTTTATATATATTAGGTACTCCATTTCAAGATGTTACTCATGTAGGTTCACTTGCCTTTAATTCAACAATAGTGAATGGTACAAATATTGTTAACACTATTGGCGAGACATCAACTAAAGGTAATAACTGTACCATTTTCTAATCACATTTTCATACACTATGCTTATAGAGATGAATATACGTTAAACTAATCCCTATTTACATTATTTATATAATTACAGACAAATCTATACACAAGAAACATGCTTCAAGGTTTATGAACCAAACACCCGTCAGTTTTAATATAGGTAAAGTCATATCTTTATTAACTCTGTATTTTGATAGAATTGTTGGTTTATAATTTTATCAGTTTGTATGTTTATCTAATTTTAACTATACATAACAATAATAAGGTTAACAAAATAAATGTAACAGAATCACCATCCACTGAACAAGTCCGAGGATCAAGTGTTCAGTCTTCTTTGCTTACATCAGAGGTACAAATACTTAAAGGAAAAATGTTTACGAGACAGTCTGCACGTCGAATTAACTTCTCAAATGAAGTCCATAAAGTTGATAAAAAAGATTAAGGACATAAATTTGTTGGAGTTTCAAAAGGTAAACAATAACAAATTAACTTTTTAGCTTCATGTTACCCTACTTGAATTGCCCTTTTTAATTTGTATGTTTTTAACAAATCATAATTGATAACTCATACATCATTGTCAATTATCAGATTACATTGACCATGGAGATCCTACCTTTGAATGTTCA
The DNA here is from genome assembly GCA_026074375.1 of Tanacetum coccineum. NCBI lineage: Eukaryota > Viridiplantae > Streptophyta > Magnoliopsida > Asterales > Asteraceae > Tanacetum > Tanacetum coccineum. The sequence goes on along the minus strand of BQNB010046288.1, from coordinate 37,716 downwards.
TCTTGTGGTGCACTCTTATGGTACGCAGAAAGTATGCGAGGAGCAACTAATGCATGTTTCGAATCCTATTCAATGTGTTGTGGTAGAGATAAGGTTGAGTTGACAAATGAAGTGCCTGAACTACCTCCATTGTTGAAAGAACTTATTACCAACCAACATCTGAAGAGCGCAAACTTTATAGATAATATCCGATGGTATAATTCTATGTTTGCATTCACGTCTATAGGTGGTAAACAAGACACGTCGGTTAATACAGGACGAGGTCCATATTGCTACCGTCTACATGGTGAGAATTATCATTTAGCCGGACCTTTGTTGCCTGAAATTGGCAAGCCTGCAAAGTTTGCCCAACTTTATATATTTGATACCGAGAATGAGATTCAAAATAGAATCTCAATTGTCAGGTAAATAGAAATCATAAACTACTGATTGGTATCTTTGTTTAGGCTATCCTTGATTTTTGTATTAATGTTTATAATTTTTAACACATCTATGGAGAATCTTCCTCTTCCAAGAACGATCAATTAGACTACAAGCTTACCACAGATATTCGCGACTTGCTTGATGAAATAAATCCGTTGGTTAAGGACTTTCGCATGGCCGGTGAACGTATAAGGTCTTCAGATGATAAAAAAGTAAGTCTTAGGCTTATTGGAACAAGGCAGCAAGACAGAAGATAGTATAATCTATTAACGGCATCTGAAGTGGTTGCTCTAATTGTTGGATATTTTGACTCCACAGAACACAAGAGGGATGTTATTCTTCAGTGTTAAGACGGCGATTTTAAGAGAATTAGTAAGTTGCACCCGTCCTATCTCGCGCTACACTACCCTTTGTTTTTTCCTTACGGTGAGGACAACTATCGTACTGATATATTCTATGAAGGCGTCAGATTATGATGAAAAAAACAAAGGAACACGTGTGACAATGAAACAATATTTTGCATATCGCATCCAAGAGAGAAAAACAAATTCTCCATGATGCTAAATGGAAGATGTTTGTTTCAGCAGTTTGTTATAGACGCGTACACAATGATTGAGTCAGAAAGATTGCCTTTTAATCGTAAGAATGATAAGGACCTGAGAAGTGAAACTTATTCCAAATTGGCAACCTTGGCATAGAATAAAGACTCTGGAGTTAAGTTACAAGGAAAAAAGGTTGTTTTGAATTCAGCATTTACTAAAAGTCCACGTTACATGATGCAAAACTATTTGGATGCGATGACGCTATGCAAATTTTACGGTTAACCTAATTTATTCATAACCTTTACATGTAACCCTAATTGGCATGAGATTTCACGCTTTATTGCAAAGAGAGGTTTGAAATCTAAGGACCGTCCTGATGTGATATCACGAGTGTTTAAAATTAAGCTTGATTGTCTTATGAAGGAGATAAAGGACGATCATACATTTGGACGTATTGAAAGAGGTAATCATCTTATACATTTTTGGCCTCTTCATATACTTGTACTTGGTAGTAATTACTTAGCTTTGCTATTAATCTGATCAAATTTTTTATTATTTGCACTAGTTGTTTACACCATTGAGTTCTAAAAAATAGGTCTTCCACATTGCCACATATTACTATGGCTTGAAGCTCAAGATAAGTTAACAACGACAAGAAAGATAGATAAGTATATATCATCAAAAATTACAAATAAGGATGATGATCCTGAATTGTATCAGCTTGTCACATATCACCTGATGCATGGACCTTGCGGTGCTGATAATCCAAGCTGCCCTTGCATGGTTGATTACAAATGTACCAAGAAGTTTCCTAAACAGTTTAACGAGTCAACTATGATTGATGACAGTGGTTATGCAATTTATAAAAGAAGAAATGATGGGAGTACTATCAAGAAAAGCGGGACAAATTTGCATAATGGTTACGTTGTGCCCTACAATCCAAGTTTGCTAAGACGATACCAGGCTCATATAAATGTAGAATATTGCAACCAGGTTGGTTCCATCAAATATCTATTTAAGTATGTAAACAAGGGACCTGATAGGGTTAGTGCAACTATATACGGCGAAGAGGTTGACGAGATTAAGGATTACTTGAATTGTAGGTATCTATCAGCATGTGAAGCAGCTTGGCGCATTTATGGATTTGACATTCATTATAGGACTCCATTTGTTGAGCGGTTACCATTTCATTTGAAGGATGAACAACAAGTAATATTTGATGCGACAGAAAGCATTGATTATGCGGTTGACAAGTCATACGTTAATGAAACTAAATTTGAAAGTTGGATGGAACTAAACAAGACTGATCCTTTTGCACGTTCTCTTCTCTATGTTGAGATACCTAGATATTATGTATGGAATCAGAAAATAGAATTTGGACACTTAGAAAGAAAGGTAAAAGTTTAGGACATATACATCACGTGCCCCCGTCGTGGGGTGAACTTTACTACTTACGCGCTATTCTAAACAAAGTAAGAGGTCCTATGGAATGGGACGACCTAAAGAAGGTTGATGATGTTTTATACCCGACCTACAGAGACGCTTGCTATGCTCACGGACTTTTGCAGGACGACAAGGAGTACATTGACGGAATCCTTAAGGAAAGTTTTTGGGGAATGGGTGACTATTTGTGCTCTATATTTGTCATGCTAATCATGACAGATAGTATGTCCCAGCCGGAGTTTGTGTGGGAAAAAACTTGGACTGTTATGGCTGCAGACGTGTTGAATGTTGAACGCATAAAGCAAAAAAAAACCCAGGTATCTTTACTTATAATACAATTTTCCCCCAAATTCCGATTACCTTTATTATTACTTTAAGCTATAATATATTTACTTATTATATGTCAATTTATGATACGTAACTAAATGTTCCACATTCTAATATTTGTGAAATGTTTTTCATTGTAGGCCTGGAACTATCAGACATCCAGAGGAAGAACATTTGTCTGACATATATTGAGTGCATGCTACGGTCTAACAACAGGAGTTTAAAAGACATACAAAACATGTCGTATCATGATGAAGAGTACATGATGGATGGATATAACAGGTTGATATTTGTTGAAACATCATACGACCCAGATACATTAAAGGAACAACATGTTAAACTGTATGGTAGCTTGATGTCTGAAAAAAAGACATTTACTCAACTGTTATGGACGCGATTGACAATGAAGAAGGTGTTATATTCTTTGTGTACGGTTATGGCGGTACCAGAAAAACATACCTTTACAAGACCATGTCAGTTGTTTTACGTTCAAAAGGTGAGATAGTATTAAATGTTGCCTCAAGTGGCATTGCAGCATTATTGTTAAAAGGTGGAAAGGCCGCACATTCTCGGTTTGCTATCCCAATCAATGTAGTGGAAGATTCAATGTGCCACATTGGTGCGGATAGCGACCTCGCTGATCTGATATGCAAAGCAAAGATTATAATTTTGACGAGGCTCCAATGGTTAACATACACTGTTACGAGGCCTTTGATAGGACATTGCGCGATATTTGCCGGACAGACCCGACTGTGGCTTTTGATAAGGTTTTTGGAGGAAAAGTTGTTTTGTTTGGTGGCGATTTCCGACAAATACTTCCAGTCATTACTAATGGCGGTAGACAAGATGTGGTAAATGCCACGATAAATGCTTCGTATCTGTGGCAAAAATGCACTGTTTTGAGGCTAACAGTTAACATAAGGTTAGGATCTGGAGCAACACAATCCAAAAAAAAGAAATCCAAGATTTTGTTGATTGGATATTAGACATAGGTAATGGAAAAGTTGGTGGTGCAAACGATGGCATTTCTACTGTTGTATTTCTAGATAACATGTTGATTCCTAAGACCAATGATGATGTTGGTGCGATCATTGATGATACATACCCTGATTTGTTACGAAACCTATGGGATCCAACATTTTTCCAAGAAAAAGAAATCCTAGCTCCAACATATGAAATGGTCGATATTATAAATCAACGAATGCTGTCTTTACTTATTGGTGATGAGAAAGAATGTGAATCTTCATATTCTGTTTACTAGGCAGATGATGATTCTAATTTTGATGACTCTATATACACTACAAAGTTCCTAAATGGTATAAGGATGCCCGATATTCCTCACCATAGCATTAAGTTAAAGATAGGGACTCCTATAATGTTGATGTGTAACATTGATTAGAGAGCAGGGTTGTGCAACGGAATAAGGCTTCAAGTATTAAGAATGGGAGACAACATAATAGAAGCTAAATTTATATTCGGTGGAAGTGTTGGTACAATATGTGTTATTCCACGTATGATTATTAGCCCGGCCGACACAAAGATGCCCTTCAAATTTAATAGACGTCAGTTTCCTATTCAAGTTTGTTTTGCTATGACCATTAATAAAAGCCAAGGACAGACTTTGTTACAGGTTTGTTTAACTATAAATACGCTTTAGTTTTATTTACCTTTTCATATCATTCTAATTAAACACTTAAACAAACTTGCAGGTTGGGTTGTTTTCAAGGAGGCTCGTATTTTCCCATGGACAGCTATATGTAGCAGTCTCACGAGTAAAAAGCAAAAAAGGATTAAAGGTGCTTTGTAGTGACAAATATGGTAACTATACAAATTCAACAACAAATGTGGTTTACAAGGAAGTATTAGGCCGTATTTGAATGTTTTACTATATTGTTGTATGTCAAAAATATTCATTAAACTTTTAGTTTTTTTGTATACAGAGTGATATTTTTTTTAGATGAATCAGCGCATTTCATTTGAGCATTATATATTTCGCTATTATTTCATTACGTACATTTGCATGGACATACACAAAACATACACCTAAGATTTAATACGTAGTAAAATGAAGCTAACCCGCCCATTGGGCGGGTTATGATGCTAGTATTTTATATGCGGAAGACTCTTTAAAAAATTAAGACATTTAATTAAAAGTCTTAGCACTGCTGAGTATGTTTGGAAAATAAATGTTATTGTTACTCGAGATATAGTTGTATATAAAAATAAAATTTTATTTTATAAATTACATGAAGTAATATTTTATTTTTAAAAGTTGTAAAAGATTAAGATCTCTTATATGTTATATTTCTCAAATAAAACTTATATTTTAGGTAGTTTATTCTTTTCAAAATATAAACATATATATTTGGATAACTTTTTTCTCGTTTTAAACAAACCATGTTAGGTCTTTTTAAAAATATGTATTTTATTCTTTCTTATTTATTGCAGAATAACAATTTTATTCTTAACTAATTAATTAATGTCTTTTTTTAGAGTTTGCAATATTTATCTCAGTTAAAGGTAATATGGTAAATTTGATCATTATTTTCTATTTATTTTTAGTAGTTGATAACTAAATTGTGACATCTTAAAAAGAAACGTGGATTATAAGTTTAGGACGGAGAAAGTATAACTCACACATGTTAGACTTTTGCATACGCAAATTAACATACCATCAAAATATAACTGAGTTCCAAGAATTATAACTATTAAGATAAACATATGATCATTCAAAATCGCAAATTTAACATTTGTTTCCAAGTTTAATGAGGAAAGAAGACAAAGTGTATGAAAAGATGAGGATTGAAGTGAAGAAAAAATGATTGAATTTTTTGTGTTCCCGGGCTAAAGAGAAAAGGAAAGAAGACATAATTTTTTTGGTTGTCCAAAATGGGTTGATTGGTCCTTTGACCGTCTGGTCGTTAGTTTTCATTGTAAAGTTTGGCATGTGCTTGTCACGTGAGTTGTCATTATTGTCCGAAACAGGTTTCTTGGTCCTTTGACCGCTTGGTCTTTTTGTTGGGCCAATTTAGTGCTCAATGATCTTTCACTTTGGATTTTAATAGATTATATCCTAAGTGTTAGTTAAACTTAAACATTACTCAGATCACTGAATGAATAGTCATTCGGTGAGTTACCTTCAAGGGTTCATGTAAGGATTAATGTTTTCTTAACTTAAGTACCGACAGTACAATAGTTAGTACCGACAGTACAAAGTGTTAGTACTGTTAGTTAGTTAGTTAGTACCGTTAGTAGTAAAATAGTTAGTACCGATGAGAAGATATTTAAAAGATATTTGTGAGATATTTGTCAGAAAGTCATGTAAGACTTTTAGGGTTATCCTTAATCTATAAAAGGATAACTATTGACATAGTTAGAATATATGAAATAGAAAAATACAAATCACAACACATATCATAGTTAGAAATCTGTGACCTTCAAGAACACTTTAACAAAGTTGTTATCCAGATTGATTCATTGTTTTTCTTAGTACTTATGTTAAGATTCCGCATTAACATATAGTATTCATAATCATTGTTTCTACATAGTCAGTTGTATTTATACTTCTTGACTATCATCCTTTATTGGTTGCTAAGATCCATTCAGTAAAACAAGGAACCACACTTTCCTTTTCCATGTTTTGTATTTTGTGCTGTATTGTCCAGGATGTCCCGGATTTTTGAAGCCTCTCGTGCTCGCGGTATTTGTCCTTCGATCACAAGAGCTTCACAATCCTCAGCTTCATTTGGGAATCCCGATATCCTAATCTTATCGACTAACGTTTATCTTTAAGCATAATTCATAAACGGCTTAGGATTTACGTAGAAACCCTTCGTAAAACATTGAGGACAATGTTTCATTCTAGTATGGGGGGATCTTCGATTTGATTGTGCCTGCAGCCGTTGTTTTCACGTAATCCCGTTTTTACCACCAAAATTTCAAAAAAATGAAAAAATTTAAAAATTTTCAAAAATAAAATAAGTGTTTTGTCACAATTTTGACTTTCCTGCTGGGTAGAATAAGAGTAAATTTTGACTCGATCGAGCGTGTTGAGCTCTAGCTTGTTCCTTAACGTTTAGACTAAGCGTTCGCGGATTTTCGCGAAGAACGAAAAATGATAGTGTTAAGTAGAAGTTGGATGATAAACAAGGATTATTTGGAAATCTTAAGAGCTCATGTGTGTAATTTGTCACTTTTTCTCCCATAAGCTCTTAACCTGATTAATATACGTGCTATTTTTGGAGATTAAACTTAAATCAACAATTTTTATGTAGATAATAGCAAAAATTTTAGCCTTAGTTCAAATTTATACTTGAATTTTTCAAAAAGAAGTCTTCTCTATATAATAATTAAAAAAATGATGATGATATAATAAATATAAACTGTGAACTGATAAAAGTTTGCTGCATCTTGCCGGCTCACAACCGATGTTGCAGCCTTCTAAAAGGTCGTGGGTTACAATTGCATACATGTTTAATATTAAGTGTGAATTAATAAATAGATCTCTTTTTGTTAAATTTAAATATGCTTTTGAACTTTGACTATTCTATTTTATAAGCTATGTGTATACGAGAAACCTGAGGGTTTTTGAAACCTAAGGTTCGTGAGTCCCGATACTAGTCTCTGTAGGGTGTCAAAAGCCTGGTCACTTAGCCGTAAGGTTGGGATGTGCCGAGACGAAAGTCGCTACATGGGATGATCCCCTCTAGGTAGCTTATTTTTAAGCTCAAAGAGCCCACTTTGACTGTTTGGTCTGCCAAGTTTGGACCCTTAGCTTATTTAGGTTTTCTGGCTTGTTTGCTTATTACTTTTGGCTTATTTTAGTTAATGTTAGCTTATTTAGGTTAGGATAACCTTCTGCCTTAGCTTAGTTGTTGGGAATAAATCTTCACAAGAGTTAATACTGCCAAGGTATAACTAACAGTACTAATGTCACACCCCGCTAAGGCGGAAACGCGAGGCATAACATGAAAGATATTAACATAGCACATGGTATCTTTATAGCGGAATACTAAATAGTGTAATAAATGCAAAGACACAACGTGTTATGATAACATCCAACAAAAAAAACCAACGACCAAATATGAATGATAAGGATTACCATCCATACAAGTCTTATAATATCAAAACAAAGTCTAGAAATCAAATCAACATATTGCTCAAATAAAACGGCATAGCAAAATCATAGATCTTCAACTTGCATCTTATGGTCTCACTAGCAACTCTCCTAACATCAATTTCGATCACCTGAGTTACCTGAAAACGATGCTAAAACACGTCAACACTAGGTTGGTGAGATGCCATAGGTTTTAGACACCAACCTCAAAACATTTCAAAACAATTCCAACATTACTGTGATAAAGATAAACAGTTGCATGGCATATCATGAACTATCACATACTACAAATCAATCAGCTCAATTCAACACAATTCAAATCAATATAGCTCAAACAAAATAGCTCAACTCAAAAATAGCTCGGCTCAACCCAAGTGGGGAAGGAACGATCCCACGATCCAAGCCAACCCGGCTCCACTTGTCAATTCAATTCAACACATAGCAAGTAATAGCCACACAGCACATGCATTTTTAAGCTCAACCATCAAATATCACAGTAATAAAACATCACATACTCAAGCATCGTTTCCACCCCAATGAA
>BQNB010046288.1:0-13192 GCA_026074375.1 Tanacetum coccineum | reverse complement strand
AAAATCACTTTCCTAGTGATTTTGGGAAGTGGTTCGTGGCATATAAGCCCAAAATAAGCCAAGAAATAGCTTAAAAATAAGCTCGAATAAGCTATACAAGCTACTATCAAAAATAAGCATTCTAGCATCATATATTATTCAACCATCATGACCACAACATCAAAACTACAAAAACCCTCTTTTTCCTTTTTACCATACACGAACCAAACACCGCCCTTTTTATTCATTTCGCTTCCAAAAATCAATTTTCACAACTATAAACTTGTACAACTAACATCTATGTATCAAAATAAACCCAAAAGGACAAACGAAATTTAAATTTGAAAACTTACAAGAAAATCTTTAAAAATGTATATTTCGACACGAACCGGACAACCCAAACGTTGTTTAAATGAATACCCAAGCACTAGAATCAACCCAATATATCACCAATCTTAATGCTTTTTATCAAAATTTCAAAAATTATAAGAGTGTGTGTGTTGCCTAGCTCGGACGCAAAGAAGGAGAGAAAGCGAGATGATTTTTTTGATATGAAAATGAAAATAAAGGATGTGCGTCAAGATCCACGCATCTAAAATGGCGATTCCCAAGATCCACTCATCTAATCGATTTGCCTAACCTGTTTGATTTCCATTCATCGAATAACGTTTGATTTGTGTGTAGATCTATAATAGCTTTCTCTCACTTCTTACTTTGTTAGATTTCGACGTGAATTTTTAGAATTATGGTTATCGATTCTAATCGATTTCTTGGTTCTAAAGTTATTTAACCATTCATATGATTTTAGTGAGAGATCTAGTGTTTGTTATTCATTGTTATTTGCTAAATCCCTCTTAATTCGATTCGACGATAATCATTAGGTTTTAGATCTCCTTTCAATAAAAAAAAAGATCAATTTCTTCGGTTCGTTCATGGCAGGTGACAAAAGAACGTTTTTATCCAATGAGGATCTTACTGGAAAGATTTCCAAGACGATATTTGTTACTAACTTTCCTGATCATATTACTGCCCGTGACCTTTGGAATGTATGCACAGCTTATGGTAAGGTTGTCGATGTGTATATTCCTCTAAGAGGTAAATAACACGGTAAGAAAATTTGCCTGTCGTACCGCTTTCTCAAGGTGGATAACATGGAGAGACTTATTGAAAATTTATGCACCATTTGGATTGGTGTTTTCATTTACATGCTAATCCTGTAAGATTCCAAAGAGAATCTTTGGCTTTCGTTTGTGCAGCATACTAAAGTGAGAAGACTTAATACGGGACCTGTTAAAAATTCTTTGGTGTCTGTTTTGAAATCCAATGATCATAAGGGCCCTCCATCGTCTGATTCCTCCCCAGCAATTGTGATGGATGACTATTGCATTGTTGACAATGACCTCTCTTGCTCCTTAATGGGTAAAATTAAGGATATCAATGCTTTATCAAATATTTATGTTATTTTTGCTGATGAAGGCTTTTGTGATTAATGTCAAATATATCTTATTTTGGGTGGATTTTTGGATCCTTATTATTGAGGGCATTGTTCTGTTGCATCAAAAGAGAGTAAATACCAATCATGAAGGGCTTTAGCTTCTTGGTTCTATGAACTATTGCATGACTGATCCATCTTTGTCGTTATTGACTGAATTGTGTGGATATCTATTGAAGGTCTTTCCTTTTAACACTTGGAATAATAATGCATATGCGAAAATTATCTCCCAGTGGGGTACTTTGTCTGAGGTCGACACCACTCCAGATTCTTCCTCTTCTGCCAAGAAGATTTGTGTTGTTACTAAAGTCTATACCATAATAAATCAAAGAATCAAAATCATCGTAAAAGGTAAAATTTTACTGGATATGTGTAAGACCTTGAAGCAGGGGCACCATGAGGATTCAATAACAATTTTGCAGAGAATTCTTCTCTGATTAGGGAATCAATGGAGACGGAGAGTTTAACTCACAAAAGTTAGATATATTGATCATATATTAGAATCTAGTTGTATGAAGAAGGCAACGAGAGTCAGCACAAGCACCCAAAACAGGTACGAATCTAAGATCTCGTTAGGAATTTACTCAACTTTAGCGAAATTTTCAAAGGAGAAATCAAAAAAAGATGCCAAAAGTCTGATCCATCCTATCCCTCCTGGAATTTACTCCGTAAGGTTGATTAATGAACTATAGAAGACGAGGAGAAACGTAAGTTTTAACAAGTCCAATTCTATTACATCACTGTAATAAGAAGACGGGCTCTCAAATGGAGAAGTGTGATCTATAATAGATCGTTTTTTTTAAACCTAAAACAGCTGGTGTCAATTTTAGATGTTATGGTTGATCTAATTGAAATAGGTCTACATGCTATGGGTTTACAATATGGAAGGACGTAGTTGTTCTAAATAATAAGAGCTATTGTTGTTCTTCAGGAGTGACATCGGGTTTACGATGAATGTTATGTCCTTGAATATTCAAGGTCTTGGACAGACGTCCAAGAAAGACTGGATTCGGGAGTTAAATTTGAAATATAAAGTGAATTTTGCTACTATTCAAGAAACTAAGTCAGAAAAAATTGATCTTTTTGCCATACATATCGTTTATGGGGCAATTTTAATTTCGATTTCGTTTATAGACCTTATGTTGGGTTATCTGGTAGGATCATTTGTGTTCTGGCAATCTAATGTTTTCGCTTAAGAAAGGGGTTTAATGTTGTTTGATTCCTGTGTAGCTGTCCGTGGTACACGTGGATTTGCTTTTTCCTTGAAGCTTAATGTTTGTTTCTGTTTATGCACCTCAAGATATCTCCGAAAGATATATCTTTGTGGATTACATTAAGCATATGTTTATTTTATGGGATGGAATGTAATCATTCTTGGAGGATTTCATTGAATTTAGATGGAGAAACGAGAGATTTGGTACTATTTTAAACGATATTTGTGCTAAAGCTTTATTCAATCACTGTATTTCATCCATCTGGCTTAATGTTCTTCCTCTTGAAGTGTATTCCTTTACATGGCTTCTAAAATTCTGGTTCAAAAAAAATGAGTTAAATTGGATAGATTCTTTATTTTTGGAAGGCTTGATCTCAATTTTCCTTCGCTTGCTGCCTATTATGTCTTGATAGGCGTCTCTTTTGATCATAGGCCCATTCTCTTGCATTGAATCATCTGTTGATTATGGGCTCGCCAATTTCGTGTGTTTTCACCTCTTGGTTAACAAGGACGGATTTGATAATCTTTTTGCTGTATACTTGGGATAATTTATTTATCATGGAAAACTAACAAGATTTCTCTTTCTAGAGGAAGACAGTTTCAAGTCTTAGGCGATTTTCAAATAACTGGAGTCGACGATGTTATGCTCAGGCGCTTCTGCGGTGCGTCATTCAACTCTGTCCCGGTTATCAGAATAGACAAGCTGATTGATAAAGGTTTTTTGAGTCAAGTTAAATATTATTTATGAAGAATCTCCCTTTGAAAGATTTCATGTATTGATAAGCGGGACACTCTCTTCTGATTTGGCCAACCAACAGGCCCAAGATTCAATGGGCTATCGAAGGTGATGAAAATTCTAAGTATTTTCACGGGATCATTAATAAAAACGGTCTCAACTTGCTATTCGTGGTGTTCTTGTCGTATGGGAGAGTGGATTGAAGATCCTCCAAAGTGAAGAATGAATTATCTTGAACACTTTTCTAAATCGTTTTCTTGGCCTACAGGTCAGACAATTTTAATCTGGATTACATATGTTTCAAAAAAGACTTCTATAGACAGACATCGGACACTTGGAAAAGTGATGTCTTCTTAGAGAAATTTTAGATGGCGGTTTTTGGGAGTGTGGCTACTAATAAATCTCCAGGGCCGGTGTCGGTTTTTACTTCGAATGTTTCGAAAATTTCTGGATCAATCATTAGCATGATGTGGGTATGCTGTCATAGAATTTTTCTCTTCTAGTAAGTTTCCTCTGGAAAGTAATTCTTGATTTTTTACCCTTATATTCTTAAATCATTGGATGCAAAGATGAGTGAAGATTTTCGTCTTCCAATACGCCTCATTGTTGTTTTACATGATCGTTGCAGATCTTGTCAATCGCATATGTATAGTTATGACTTGATCTGCGATTAGTGACGTTCAAACTGCCTTTATTTCTAAACGTCAAATCCTGGATGGCCCTTTTATTCTTAACGAGCTGATTTCGTGTGTACCGTATCATAAAATCAAAGCTATAATTTTTAAAGCTGATTTTGAAAAGGCCTTCGATTCGGTAAGATAGGATTATTTAGACGAGGTTCTAAATAACTTTGGTTTTGGTGTTAAATGAAGAGGGTGGATTCAAGCGTGTCTTTCTTTGGCAATGGGATCGATTCTGGTTAATGAAAGTCCCCCATCAGAATTCAAATTTCATAAAGGGTTGAAGCAGGGAGATCCTCTTTTCTCTTTCCTCTTTATTTTGGTGATGAAAGTTTGCACATTTCGTTCAACAAATATATTGAAATTCCCGGGCTATTCAAAGGTTATTCGTATTGAGGAGTCTTTAACGTTATCCCATCTCTTTTATGCGGATGATGTTGTTTTCATTGGTAAATGGGATAAGGCGAATGTCATCACTATCGTTAATATGCGCGGTAAGTTTCTACTGGGTCGGGGCTCAAAATCATTATTATTCAAATGAGTAAAGATTATGGGAATTGGTACTTCAAGAAGAGGTGGATGTGGTTGCTACATGTCAGTGGTATGTAACTATGTTCTCTTCCTCGCCTTTTAAATATCTGGGTTGATTATGGTCGTTCTTCAAGCTCTAGAAGTAACTTTTGGGACGAGGATTATTGCAAATACTTTCGTCCGTTTATCTAAGTGAAAATTAATTGCTTTCTATAGGTGGTCGTGTTTACATGAATATAGTTGTCCTTAGCTCGCTTCCTATATACCTGATGTCTATCTATAAACTCACTGTTGGTGTTTTACGTAAGATGGTGTTCCCTATTGCAGGAGATTCGTTAATTGGTGCAGATATTAATGAGGATAAAATGTCTTATGATTGGTTTGGGAAAAAATAATGGTTTCAAGGAAAAAAGGAGCGGCTTGGTGATTTCGAGTTTCTAGCTTCAAAATCGTGCTCTTTTAGTCAATGGTATGAGGTTCAGGTCAAAGGAATCCTCTTTATGGTATAGGGTCATTAAAGCTATGTTTGGCGATGGTGGAGCTTTAGACAACACTGGTAAGTTCGCTCGCTCTTCTACCTGGACTACTATTGTTCGTGAATGCGGGAAATATGTCTAGCAAAAGTATTAACTATGTTGTCTCAGATGAAAGGAAAAGTGGGAAATGGGTTGAATACTTTATTTTGGGTTGATTCTTGGCTTACTGATATCCCCCTTAAGCAATTATACCCGCGTATGTTTGCTTTAGATAGACATAAAAAAAACCTCTTTTTTTCTTGTTTACTTGATGGCAGAAAAAATCAACGCTAGCTCTATTTCTTGTTTTTTTAGAAGACTCCCTCGTGGAAGTTTAGAAGAAGAACAAATGCTTCATGAGTTGTCGGGGGGGGGGGGGGTGATGGAGAAGGGTCGGATATTAAGAAAGACACCTAGGATAATAGGGATTCCTTATATAGCGACAAAACCCTTAGTGACAATAGGATAGATGGTGAATTCTTTTTGAATGATAATGGATCGGAAGGAGAGGTTGATAAGACAGTGCAAGTTTAAGGTATACGTTCTTAATGAGAAGAAGGCAAATACCCCTCTCACACCACTTCGCCTCCTATGGATATTGATAGTCTCAGTGATGATGTCTCACATTAAAATTTATAGATAAGAATAATTTAATGTTATAATGATGTTATAAGATATGTGTTGAGACGTCGACACATATAAAATTTATAAATGCCCACTACCCTCACCTCTCTAACAAGTGTTAAGTTCTATTGTCTTGCAATGTTTTCTTTCACTTTTCAGCAAAAAGACTTCTTCTTTTCAGGGTTTTATCGAATGTGAGCTTTCGTTTCTTACTTATGTAGCACCTAGAGTTTTTACAAGTGTTGATGAGTATGTTTCTTCACGTTTTAAAATGTGACATGATCATATATTTTTTCACACCATTGAAGTTTTGCGTGTTTTTTCACGACACACTTTGGTGATCGTGAGAAAACAACAATAGACAAATTTGTTGTAGTGAAAATTATTCAATAACATGTTTGACATGTGTCAACCTTTAAACATTTAAAATATATTAGTTATTGTTGTTGCAAAAAATTGAAGGTTACATTTATTTATTTATTTTATTATTTGGACACAAAGTCGTTTTTATGATGTGCGATGTAAGCAACCGTTCATGGTTTCAAAAAATTTAGAGGTCTCAAAATTTGTCTTACTAGCTAACAGTTATATGGTATTTAGATGAAAAAACATCTTAAATGAGTAATATGTTGATTGTTTAGATAATTAATTACATTATATCTTATAAACGGTGTCACTTTATATATAACATTCTTTTTCAAAAAGTCTCATCAAGTAATTCATCCAAAACTTTAAAAAAATTAAAAATTTTACAGACGACCCTATTTTGATAGTACGACACTTTAACTAAGACTTGTCGTGTAATTTGATACCATTTCTTTTTTCTTATTAGACCATTTTTATCAATAGGTTGCCAATTCATTTGGAGGGGTTTAAGGTAAAAAATAATAATATTTTAATACAAACTTTCAAATCTTTCTATCGACCGGGTCATTTGGCAATTTAGATTGGCAACCTCAATCTGCCACATGACAATTAATGAATGACTATTTGTTTTTTTTTCTTTTTAATACTTATTATTTTATATTATATGTTAGATTGAATTGTTAATAAATAGTAAAAAAAATATAAATTGATTATATAAGTGAAAGAAAAAAAATTAATAAAATATTATGTTGAGAAAGGTTATGAATAAAATAGTCTTACCTACGTAGTAGTACTTGGTAACCGGAGAGGCCATAAGTATCAAATCAAAATGGATCGGTTATATGAAAAATGCGACGAGTTGCTTATGCCACTACACTACAAATCATCCACATGGCTACTAAACCTCTTATCGACGTGGCTTAATACCTAGTTCAACACAATGCACCCTTGCCACGTGGTTATACTTGGTACTCCAACATACCCACACGTGGAACCATATTCCCTCAAATCTTAAACAACATGCAAAATATGAAAATACATAACATAACAAAAACACAAAACTATAAAACCCTATTATCCTCTTTAGCACGTCACTACTAATATTCTCCTTGAAGACATATATATATATATGTACATAAACTTAGATATATAATGAGTATAAACCAACAACAATCTGATTGGTGTATGATGGATGGTGATGGTCATCATGATGGTGGTGGTGATGATGGTTTTGTGAGGAGAAATGATGTTGAGAAGTTGAGGGAGATGCAGTTGTCTATTGCGGCTTCGTCTTCGGTTTTTCCGGGTTTTCGATTTTCGCCTACGGATGATGAGTTGATATCGTATTACTTGAAGAAGAAGTTACAAGGGAATGATAGTTGTGTTGATATTATTCCTGAGGTTGATTTCTGTCGTCATGAGCCTTGGGATTTACCAGGTTATTAACATGACTTGTTTATGTTTTTATTGGGCTTTGATTGACATAGTTTCCGAAGTATATGGATTGTTAGCTAGGTTATTGGTATATGATTATTTCAAGTACTTGGATTGTTAGCTAGGTTATTGGTATATGATTATTTCAAGTACCTTGATAGAAATTTGAATATGGTTGTAACATTTTAAATGAGTAACCCCGGCGTGTCGTAGCGGCATAAACTTGCTTGTCCGTTATTAAATTATAAACAAACAAATATAATCCTAGAAAGATAATTCTTATAGTGTACTCATTGCATCTTAGGAACTCTGGGTCATTTTGAAACGAATAGAGTAATTTTTATAAATGTTATAAAATTGAATACATTTTTTCTTATGTGAAAGTTCCCTCTACCAAAATTTTGTGTTTGTTTAAATGGAAGTTTGTTACTAGATTGAATTTATCTAATATAAAATAGTGTTAGTTTTCGCCTTTTAGGTATCCAGTCAAAAATAAATAGATTGAGACGTCACAAATAAATAAGGTGGCGCACCTTATTGAGATGTTTGGATCGGATGGTTGTAGCTAGAAAATGAAATGAAATGATGCGTGGTATTTGGTTGGAGGTTAGGAGTTCTTAAATCGGAATCGTCTCGTCAAACCTAAATATTTTTGCACGGAAGCGGTTATTAGTTTAAAAAAATATGACTTTTAGTCCCACTACATCGGCTATTAAACCCGTACCATAGTTTCCAAACACCACCCAAGTATGTTGATTGTACCAGAATCTAGTGTTATGTATGATAAACCAATATTCAATTATATAATTGAATATATGTGGGGATTGTTTAACTTTGAAGAATAAAATTGCTTCGATAGGAAGGAAACCGGGTTTCGGTTTTAGCATCTTTAAGAAGTTACATTAACCCTTGTATTGCATCTCCTATATGACACATATTCTTAGTACCTTTCTTGCAACTGCAATTTGGACTACCTTTGGATGCTGTTTTTCTAATTTTTCAAAAGGAGCAAATTTATAGCATAAGTAATAAGGTATTATACTGCTAATGTTCATGTGGAGTGTACATTTGGATACTCACTAGTTATAATTTTGCATTCAAGTTTTATTAGTGATAAGGTAATAAAGAATGAGCTATACTAATTACTAAGTTGTTCCTAGTATCTGCATTACTATACACAGACCTAGCAAAATATTTTGTGTGGGCCATAATGAACCTACCCCAAGTACACATTAGCCACGCATATACGGTGCTTTACCCCTTTACACAACATTCCATATGTTTGAAAATGCAGTGTCAGTCAAACACATATCGATCGTCAATTGGAACTAATGCTAAAAATGTATGTTTCTCTTATTTAATAGTTTAGCGGTGAATTTCTAATTATATGGCCACTGAGTGCCGCTTAAATTTGATAATAACTTTGTGTCACTAGCTCTTTCAATCATCCAATCGGAGAATGAATGGTTCTTTTTTTCGACCCGAGGAAAGAAGTACCCAAACGGCTCACAAAGTAAAAGGGCAACCCAATCGGGATATTGGAAAGCCACTGGAAAAGAACGGAACGTGAAAGCAGGTGGTGTTACAATTGGGACAAAGAGGACCCTGGTTTTCCACACTGGCCGTGCCCCCAGAGGGGAAAGGACAGAATGGATCATGCATGAATATTGTATGAGTGACACCTCACAGGTAGATTATTACGATCACTGGATAAATAAGATTTTTATGAATTTTATTATAATGAAATGGTTTACTGAATATTTTGATCTGTTTATGTAGGAATCCTTGGTGGTTTGTCGGCTTAGAAGAAATGGCGATTTTCGGTTAACTGAATCTTCAAAAGGTTCTAACGATCTCAGAAATTTGTCACCTACAGACAATGCTCACTACTCGGGTTCAAATGAGAATGCGAATATTCAAAGGGACGGGTCTGATGAGGGTAATCCTATGAAGTCATCATGCTCGAAGGATTCTATAAGCAGCTACATCTCTCACTCAGTTGAACAAATTGAATCAGAGTCTGACTCTGATAGACAACTCATTCTTCATGAATCAACACATGGTTCTTCGAGTCCATACAAGGTTAGATTTTTGTCATAAACCCGAGCAGAGATACAGATAGAACAGTGCGTGTAGTGTAGAGGTGGAAAGATATGTGGGTGGGTAAGGTAACAGGGCAAATGGGTCCGGGTTAAAACCAGTAACTTTTTTTGTATGGGCTGAAACAAGTTAGGGGTTGAAATAGGCTGGTCGGGTCGGGTTGACTTCAAACACTTCTGTCCAGTTTTAATATTTGCAAGTGAATAGGGGCTCAATTATGATAACAAATAGAAACAAACAAGAAGTTTATATGCACGGAGATTAGACTTTGGGAACTTTTATCCTTTTTTCTTAACTGGTTAACCTGTTTGACATGTGCCTCTTCTAGCTATTCAGTGATTCTAATAAATTTGTGGTTTTTCCGCAGGACTTTAGGGCAACTAAAACGCCAGTTTAGTTGAACAATTATGTTAGTGGAGAAGGTCTCTCAAATGACGATGATTCCGGAGAGAATGTTGCTATGTTCTCCTCTACATCAAACCTCGAAAATTATGAAGAAGCATCACAAGAAGAATGTTGGAGGCTTGCCATGGAACAGGAAATTAAATCGATAGATAAAAATCACACATGGGAACTTTGTGGTCTGCCCGTTAGAGCTACACCAATTGGAGGAAAATAGGTATTCAAGACCAAATTAAATCAAGATGGTTCTATTGATAAACACAAGGCACGATTAGTAGTAAAAGGGTATGTTAAACGGCAAGGCGTATACTATTTAGAAGTTTTTGCTCCTGTGGCCAAATAGGATACTATTAGAACCATACTTGCATTCGCAGCTCAACAAGGTATGAAAGTTCATTAGTTGGATGTTAGGAGTGCATTTTTGTATAGGGAGTTAAAGGAAACAATGTTTGTAGGACAACCTCAAGGGTTTGAAATACAAAGGATGGAAGAGAAAGTTTATAGATTGAGAAAGGCTCTGTACGGGGTGAAGCGGGCCCCTAGAGCATGGTATTATCGCATTAAAAGCTTTTAAAAGGCAAGGCTTCAACAAGTGCCCTTATGAACCAAAACTCTTTGTTAGGTCAGATAAAGAAGAGGAGTTGTTTATTGTTTTAGTCTATGTTGGTGATTTGATTATAACAGGAACGACTCTAAGTTTAATTGAAAAATTCAAGACGTCAATAAAATCTGAATTTGAAATGTCAGATATGGGGGAAATGCATTATTTACTTGGTGTAGAAGTGGTTTAAAATGATATGGTAATTTCTATATGTAAGAAGAAATATGCTCGTGAGATTCTTGCAAGGTTCAACATGGAAGATTGTAATGGTGTCAAAAATCCTATTGCTCCAGGATTCAAATTGGTTAAAGATGATCACAGTGGTCATGTTAATGCAACTTTGTATAAACAAATGGTGGGATGTATCATGTACTTGACGGCCATAAGACCAGATCTAATGTTTGTTGTTAGTTTACTTAGCAGATACATGGAAGCTCCTATAGAGCAACATATGGCAGCTCTGAAAAGGGTTTTGAGATATATCCATGAAACATCATCTTTTGGAGTGTGTTACAAGAAGAGAGGACGTGATCACTTGGTGGCATTTTCTGACAATGATTATGCAGGTGATTATGATAATCGAAGAAGCACGCCTGGCTATGTTTGCTTCTTAAGTGGAGCTGTTGTAGCTTGGGTTAGGGTATATCGCACCTGCACACACCTTAGTACAGACCTATGTACTGTATATAGCTCATACACACACCGCTCAAACAAACAAAGAATACAAACAACGCTTGCAGAAAGTAAAGAATACGAGATATAACGTGGTATCTACGACTAAGGTAGTCATAGCAGTCTACGGGGTCGAACCAGAGAGATTTTATTATTGTGGTACGCACACACACAAGATATACAAGTTTATAATTACAATGAGGGGGGTATTTATAGGTGTGAGACCCTAATCTACTTTACTCATTCTACCGATGTGGGATATAAGCCTTCACAACTTAATAATCTCCCACTTAAAGGTTGATCACTTCACTGCTCTTTGTCTCAAGTAATCTTTGTAAACTTCAAACCACCTTCCCTTTAACAATGCTACTGCTTTAACCTTCATGTATCGCCGAACATACGGAACACGCTGCACTAACCAAACACAGGGCTAGGAGACTTTCGATACAAGGTATCCTGAATTAACATCATCAAACTGGGAATAACCCCTCTCTTTGGTAAGACACCAACCTTCGTTCATCAGTTATCTCGAAGGCCAGTTGAAGCTGCGCAAGGCTTCAACTTCTCTGTCGTCACCACCTTGGTGAGCATATCTGCAGGGTTCTTTGCTCCAAGAATCTTCTTCAAAGATAATGTCCCTTCACTTACCAATTCTCAGATATAGTGATATCTTATCTTGATGTGTTTCGTTCGACCGTGAAACACCAGATTCTTCGCGAGATGAATAGCACTTTGGTTATCACAAAATAGACGACACTATGTTTGGGCTCTGTGATGTGTGTTTTTACAAGCTTTAAATTTATAATAACTAGAAATACCGATTTTGACCAAAAACACAACATTCGTGCAAGTATACCCTATTCAAGTGTAATATAGTATTAGGTAAGTCCAGGTCGTTCTACGGGATTTGTAGCAATTTACAGATTGTTTATCAAGTAACAAAGCTAAATGATTGTGTCACACCCCCAGACGAGGCCTGGTCGGAATACGTGTCCGAGGGTGTGACGTCATAACAATCCGAACACAAAGCAATAAAGAACGACCACTAATCATGGACGTTTGAAAAAGTTGTACTCGTTGCATAAGAATTTATTAATTAAGTTTTACAACCAATAATATTTTAGTTAAATGTAGCGGAAGCATAACAAAGTTTTGATAATGGCAATGAGTAAATAATAATATAGGTCTTGAAATTGGCGAAGTCACACAGCACATAGACTCCATTTAGCATCAAGAATCAAGCCAAGCTAAGCACCTGAGAAAACAAGTTTAAAACGTCAACATAATGTTGGTGAATTCATAGGTTTAAGTTAATACAAGAGTGGACCACAAGATTTCAAAACGTATGCGACTACTATAACAGATACAACATCACATAAAAAGTATTTACTGTTGCGCTAAGCTCATGACACTGAAGCTAATAATCAACAGGGCATATTACATCCTGTCACATAGTATTCATGCCCTTAACCGGTGTCCCAAACCAAAGACCACCATAATGCACAATCGACATGACATATATCCGTTTGTTCTTCGTTAAGTGGAACCAAAGCGGATAGGGATAATTAGTCCCAATAGATCTATTTACTCACTCGCGCTCCCTCAACCGGTCCTCCGGTCGAGAAACTAACAGTTCATGATAATTTGGGCAGTAGTAGGTTTGTAAGCAACTTAGGCAACACATAAACATGTAAAACTCGCGTAAAGAAATTGTGTCCAATTTAAAAGCAAACAATGTTTCTCACCCCATAGTATAAAGTAGGGGTGGCAATTTCTGACCCGACCTGAAACCGACACGAAAATTAACAGGTTCGGGTTGAATCTAAATATGTTTGGGTTAGGTTTGG
>BQNB010046287.1:0-43788 GCA_026074375.1 Tanacetum coccineum | reverse complement strand
GTAAACTGTAAATCCATGAACTTCTGAAACTGGTTGTTTACCACCCAAAAGGCTGCCATGGATCCATCTTATTGAAAGTCATCTTTGTCAAGTTGCTTTTGTAGTTGATCTACGTTGAGGAACATCGTACTCGTGAAAGGATCATTATCTTGACCAAAGAGTGACATGAATGCCCATTTGAATCCATGTTCGATTCAAGTGCCTTTTACGACTTCTTTAGAAAGAACTTGAAGGTGTAAATGAAGGGATCAAAAATATGCCATGCATCTTTCTTTTGCTTTTGACATCTTGTATTTGATTGCATGTATATCTTTTGTTGCATAATCCAAACTGCTTTCTTTTACTGATGTGCTGGATGCGGTCTCTGAATTACTGTCTTCTTTCTCAGAACAAGTGTTTTGTATGACAACTAAATCAACTTTAAATGAATCAACATTCAATGCTGGAATTGGATTTGAATGATGTTCTTGTGTTTGCATAAACTTCTTTTGTTTCAACAATTGTGGAGTTCGTTGTTGATGAAGAATTGGCTCAAGCATGTATTTCCTAATAGAATCCATGTTATAGATCATTGCATCTTTGAAGGATTGAGCATCAAATCTTGTATATTTTTGCATACGCTCTTTGAATTCTAAATTGAAAGCATTTTCAAACGTTGTTCTGAGTTTTGTCAAAATAGTCTTGCAATCAGTCTGAGAAATTATTTCTTTGGTAAGATGTTGTTCTAGTAAATCCAAGTCTTGAGTGAATGTTCTTTTGAAGATAGGCATGGTACCAAAATCTTGTAAAGTATCTGTGAGAAACTTGAATTGTGACTGAATTGCTCTAATACTTTTCATGCATTGTTCTTTTGAAAGTTGTGTCTTCTCTTGAACTTTAGAAGTTAAACCCGAAGAAACTTGTCATTGTGAAGAACACATGATGTTTGAGTTTGCAAATTGGTATTGGTATTTGACATTTTAATGTTTTGATTGGATATCAGATCTTAAGTAGGTAAAGTGATTGTTGTAGTAGATTGAAATCAATTAACGTTCACAGGATTTTACAAGTCTTTGATTTAAACTGAGAAAAGAATGGAATCTTTCGTGGGATTTTACAAAATCAAGAAGAAACCGCAAAACAATAATTAATTATGGTTGAAATCATTGTTGTAATCGAAGAATTTGAGCTATTGTTGACGGTTGATGAGCTTAAAACGGCGAACAGTGCATAAACTTTTAACTTAAAATGAGTAACGGTTGATTAAAACTTAAATAAGGACTAACAGTGCAAAAACGATTCACTTTTGATGATTAACGGGTTATTTTATAAGAATAAGGACTAACGGTGTAAGACTGTTTCAACAAAGAGGGTTAATAAGCCAACAAAGGATGAATGGTGAATTGGTTATAAAGTCTAGGGACTGAAAGTGTGAATTTTGAAATATATTTAATAATAAAAATGATTTCCCTCCATGCACACGTCTTTTTCGTTTTTGAAATTGTAAAATAGTTAACGTTTCTTATTTCTTTCTTACGGAATGGTACGATTATCGACGGTGAGATGTGAATATACCACGATGATCAAAAACGAGTCACGATCACGATGGTATAAGTTAAACGTCATGTAGTGCACCGACACTCGAACTCGAAAAATCGAAAAATGATTTAAAACGTATAAGTTTTGTTTCTGTTGAGATGCTTATTCGGTTTCTACACAAGATTGCTAATTTGGTTCCTTCTAAACATTGTTAGATCGGGTCCTTTAGGTAAATAACTAGTTCGGGTTCTTAAGCGTTTGACTAGATCGGTCCTTAAGGGTTTTGACTAGATCGGATCCTTTAGGAGAATAACTAGTTCGGGTCCTTAAACAAATCTACTAGATTAGGTCCTTGATGAGAAAAACTAGATCGAGTCCTTAAGAACAATGACTAGATCAGGTCCTCCTTGGCGAGTAGATCGGTTGAAGCGCAGATGTACTATCGTCCTTGTATTGTCTTCTTCTTCTCTTCTTTAGAAACCAACAAAAAACTAACAAAAATCCAAACGTCCTTGTTCCTTAAACTTTGGATCTTGGTTTCCTTGTCTTGTTGAACTGTGGACCACAAAGAGAATAAGCAAAGACCTTAAAAGAAGCTTGAAAATAAGCTCTTTTAACCACCAACTAAGCCACTAAAATAAACTATGAAGAATAAGCAAAGAATTAGAAAAAACTAGAAAATTAGCCGTGACGTATAAGCTATAAGAAAAGCTTTAATAAGCTGCATATGGAGCTAAAAAGCCACGAAAAATTTAATAACCACAAACAAAGCAAGACAGAAATAATATTAATAGACACAACAAAACAACAACAAAAAAAACAAATATGCTAAAAGATAAAAATGACAAATAGGCTAACAGTTGGTGATTTTATAAAACACGTTTGGAAAACCGTTTTGATGATGTAAAAACAAACTATTTAGCCTAAAATTTAAGTAGCCCACACCTTTTTTATTGTGAATGATTTTGAGTATCAAAGTAAGCACGAAAAATAAGTTACAAATACGTAGATAGTAAGCATGAAATAAGCTCAAAATTAAAATGCCACAAACAAACACTAAACCCAACCTGGCTCTGATACCAAATGTTATCCTAAAACTTAACCCATATCACAACAATAAGCCATACCAATAAGCAATAAGCTAGAAAGAGAGAAAGTAAAAAATGGAAGATTTATTAAAGAGATAAAGTAGAGAGTGGAAGATTACACACACACGAGTGAATGAAATGGTAACCAACACCCTCTCCATGTGTGGAGAGGGTCCTATTTATACCCCTAGCCAACATGTAGGCGTATGGGCTTTTACTAATGGGTTGGGCTTGGCATATCTTGGGCTTTGAGCCCGAAACACGGACAATATTAGATTACAATCCAAGCCCGTTGAACCCGACTAGCCTATTACTTAACAAGACTAATTGCAACTAATAAGACCGATAACATTCTTGTTCGACTTATATAAAATTAAGGCTAACACTTAACAAGTGCATTACTGATAGGTTTAGAAACATAATTCACATTTAACATAGATTGCATGACATGAGCATTACATTCAGTTTTGTCAGCAAGATTCTTTTTATTCTTTCTAGACTTAACGCTCCTAGATTGGTCTTCTACTTTATTGGTCTTGTTGCTACTTAATGATTGCGAGTTCCTATTGTTCTTTGTATTGCCTGAAGGCTTTGATCCTCTAGCACCAGTAGAACATTTTACTCCTGTAGAATTCAACAAAGGTTTGTTAGAGTATATTGTTATGTTGGAATTAACCGGTTTCTGAGTGTTGCTTGAAGATGTGAGCAAGTCAGCAAATCTAACTTTCTTGTCTTTGTTCAGTGGTGTGACATCAACTAATTTCTCACTAGGTTTTGTTAAACTAGGGCATGTCTTAGAGACATAGACTAACAATTCTTGAACGTGTTTTATATACATGCAAGCAGAGTCTAAGAGTGGTTTACTAGGATTCTGTTTGCTAACGCGTTCTACAAGTCCATGTATGGTGTCAGTATTTTCAATAGTCTTATTAAGATAATCCTTATGGGCATCCCTATTGTTCTTAAGTCTATGAGAAATTGGTTTGATGTCTAGCTTGAACATTCCTGGAGCAATAGTAGTGGCAATAGGTGTTGAAACAACAGTATCGACAACATTTTTTCCATTAAGTTTCCTTGATTCATATTTCAACGGTGCAATAGCAAAAACCTTTTCTGGAAGTTGAACATTTAAATCCAAATTTTCAACAGACTTTGCATTGATTTGAGCAATTAGAGAGTCATTATGCTCTTTTGATCAAACACGTGTCTTTTTAATTGAGTCAAACTGGTCTTTAAAAATTGATTTCAAATGCTCTAGTTCTTTTCTTAAATTTTCATTTTCAAAAAGTAGTTTTGCCACACTGTGCTCCAACTCAATGTTTATTGTCTCAATATCATTAATATCCTTGTTTACTTTTTCCACACTTTCTTTTCCACTTAAATATTTAATCCTATCCTTCATCTTTCTTATGACCGTGTCCTTTTCTTGTGACTGAGCTTTCAATTCATTTATTTTAAATAATTGATTAAATGTAGGAGCATTTTGGTTTTCACCAGAATTGTCCTTTTGAAAAATTTATTAATTGAGTTGAGTTGCTAATTCCAAAGAAATGTAATGTGTTTCTATTGTTGAATAACCTTTGACAAGTTTATCGTAAACATCCTTTTCAATCATATCTTTCTTTTTGAATAGCCCAGTCTCAAGTTCCAAACACTTATTGCATTCATCCCCACATGACTTAGACATATCAAGAAAATCAACAGAATACACAAAAATATGCACAATTTCTTAAGACGTGATTTGGTTCAAGAGTTGATCATTATCAATACGAAGTTGTTTGATTTAAATTTCAAGATTGTTTTTGTCTACAGAACACTGATGAACAACAACTTCCATTTGGTTAAAAACATTTTGAACTTTAGTAATTTCATCTAGAAGAGTTTTATCAAACGCATTAAATGTTGTCAAATATAAAAGAATCATTGATCCGGTGGTATTGGTGAATCAAACCATATGTTAGTCATGTTTAGAGAGAGAGAGAGAGAGTAGAGTGAGAAACTAGTGTGTGTAAAATGTATAAAAAGTGAAAATGTTACAAGAGTCTCACCCCTCCATGGAAGCAATGGAGGGGTATTTATACCACCATCTAATACATAAGTATGCTAAGTTGACAACTTTAGTCCCTACGTATGGTGGTATGTTAAACTATGGTAATTCCGTAATGTCGTCACATAAAACGAAATCCTAACAATCTTCCCCCATGGGACGATATACGGAATTACTTACAATATTTTCCTAACAAGTACATAATGATTAAGAACAAGAGCTTCCACGAAGCTTCCAATGGATGGCAAAAGGATCCAGGGAATGAAAGTGGAACTTAACAGAATGGAAAGATAGTAAGGGCTCCAAGACAGAGAGAGCCAAGAAATAATCAAGAAAAAGGATGATACTATTAAACAACAACTAACAATATTAATATTTGCTAATGGATGGATAACAACACTAACAATGTTAATGTTGTAGTTCAAACTGTTAATGTTGCTGAGCTCCGAAGTAATGTTTTGACCAACAACAAGCATTAAACTTGCCAAATGATCCATATATGCCAAATTGGGAAGATATTGTTATTCAGATGAAGGCTAAAGATGTTGAATGCATAGGCTGACATGAAAACAATTTAGATGCATTTATGCTAGTCAGTCCTATTCCAACTACAAGAATACATAAAGATCATCCAGTTAACCAAATCATTGGAGACTTGAATTCAGCACCTTAAACAAGAAGAATGATAAAGAATTTGAAAGAACATGGTTTGTTTAGTTCAGTCCAACAAAGAACAAACCATAAAGACTTTCAAAATTGCTTGTTTGCTTGCTTTTTATCACAAGAAGAACCCAAGAAGGTAATCCAAGCATTGAAGGATCCAAGTTGGATAGAAGCTATGCAGGATGAGCTTCTACAATTCAAATTACAAAAGGTTTGGACCCTGATGGATTTGTCAAATGGAAAAAGAGCCATAGGCACTAAATGGGTTTACAGGAACAAGAAGGTTGAAAGAGGCATTGTGATAAAGAACAAAGCAAGATTGGTTGCTCAAGGGTACACACAAGAAGAAGGGATTGACTATGATGAAGTTTTTCCCTTATTTCCAGAATTGAAGCAATTAGGCTATTCTTAGCATATGCTTATTTAAAGACTTTATGGTGTACCAGATGGATGTCAAGAGTGCTTTTCTTTATGGTAAGATTGAAGAGGAAGTTTATGTTTGTTAACCACCAGGATTTGAAGATCCAGACTTCCCTGACAGAGTTTACAAAGTAGAAAAGGCTCTCTATGGATTGCATCAAGCTCCCATAGCTTGGTATGAGAACTTGTCCACTTATTTGTTGGAAAATGGGTTTCAGAGAGGACAAATAGACAAAACTTTGTTTATCAAAAGGGACCAAGGTGATATTCTAATAGTACAGGTATATGTAGATTATACCATTTTTGGGTCTACAAAGAAGAAGTTATGCACAGAGTTTGAGAAGATGATGCATAAGAAGTTTCAGATGAGTTCTATGGGTGAACTCACATTCTTCCTAGGACTGCAAGTGAAGCAGAAGGAAGATGGGATTTTTATAAGCCAAGACAAGTATGTGACTGAGATTTTGAAGAAATTTGGCTTTAGTGATGTCAAAACAGCAAACACACCCATGGAAACCCATAAGCCTTTGCTCAAAGATGCAGATGGTGAAGATGTAGATGAACACATGTATAGATCAATGATTGGCTCATTGATGTATCTTACTTCTTCAAGACCAGATATAATGTTTGTTGTATGTGTATGTGCCAGATTCCAAGTTAACCCTAAAGTGTCACATCTTCATGCTGTGAAAAGAATTTTTAGATATCTTAAAGGTCAACCTAAATTGGGCCTTTGGTATCCTAAGGATTCACCTTTTGATTTGGTGGCATATACTGACAGTGACTATGCAGGAGCAAGCTTAGATAGGAAGTCCACAACAGGAGGTTGTCAATTCCTAGGATGTAGATTGATTTCATGGCAGTGCAAGAAGCAGACTGTGGTTGCTAATTCCACAACAGAGGCTGAATATGTAGCTGCTTCAAGTTGTGATGAATTTTTTTCATGAAATTCTTGAGCCGTGAGCGGATCAACCGTATATGTTTTGAGCAGCTGAATCAATTTACCATAAGGGACGATCTGTGCGCGACCTGCATTTAAAAACAGACGAAGATGGAGAGTTTGGAAAGTTGGATCCCCAATTTTGGTTGGGTTCCTGTTGGTTAGCACAAGTAATGGCCTGATTCTTAGTTTGCTTAGCGGATACTACTTTGGGTTTAGTGAGCCTAGTTAAAGGGCATTGTTCTCCTAAAGTAAATATTCTGCCCATAGGTCTCCATTGATGACCAACACTTGTAAGCACTTTGCCTGTGGGTTTCCATACTTCCCTAACTTGCTTAACTTTGCGCACAACATTGTGAATATTATTAATAGAGGGGGATGCCTTAACAGATTGCAAATAGTCAACCACACACACATCATGATTTAAAGAAATTAAACAGTTGTTACATGTTTGGCAAACAGAATCAAAATTCGAATTAATTACAGTACGCTTAGAGCTACTACTAGAATCAACACGACTTGTAGTTCTTAAATTAGACTTATTTGTCCTAGGGTGTTCTTTTACTTTCTTCTTGTTAACACCTTTAGCTGGTGAGATCCTATTTTTCTTGGTATTGCTCCTAGGTTGTGATCCGCTAGGATTGGTGCAACAATTTACTCCTGTAGAAGTGGGCACAGGGACATTAGTCTTCTGAGTGTTCAGTTGCTCTACATGTTTATGTACTATTTGACGTGTCACATTGTTCATCAAAAGTAACTTGCTTTTTCCTAATTAAAGGGGTAGGAGCATGCTTTTTATCTCGTTAGTTAAAGACTTTTAGACACGTGCCAATCGCATATTCTAAGAGTTCCTAAGAGTGTTTAGTGTAACGGCAAGCAAAGATAATTCCGCGAAGGGTTTCTACACTTTCCTTAAGATGTTTGAGATAATATAGATGAACTTCCCTGTTGTTCCTATTGTGAGGGGGAATTGGTTCAACATCTATAGCATACCAACCGGGTGCAAGAACTCTTGGTTTGACAGACTTTATAGTGTTGCATTTCAGATTTTTATGTATTTGGGCTTTCAGATTCTCGTTTTCAATTAGCAAGGCCGTTGTCAATTCTATATGCTTAGCACGCGTGATCTTAATAGAATCAACAATTCCTTGTAATGCTGTTTAACTTTTTCATTCTCTGCCTTAAAAAGCTCATTTTGTTCTTGAAGAACGATGACTTTTTCAGTTAATTGAGTGATCTGAAAATCTAAGGTCCTGAAATCAAGAGTACGGTCTGCTTCACTACGAGTCTCTTTCAATTGAGAGATTTGCGTTCTCAATTTTTTGATGGCGTTGTCCTTTCCTTGAATGGAAGCTTTCATTTTTCCGATTACAAAGATTGAGTCAAAATCATGAGTATCTCGAGCGGGTGGAGATGGGTTGTTTCTGAAACTTTCTTTAAGGTTTTGATACTTTAACTGTAAATTTAAGTGATTAACTCAAAGATTGAAAAACGTTTTTACGAAATTTAGTATGATATCTTTTGAACCTTATATCGTAATGTAGAAAGCTCTGCTTCAGGTTACAGACTAACGTGTTTGTTCATTGGTGTGGGTTTCATTCCATTTCTGTAAATCTAGATATAGTAAGCTCAGAAATTCGTTGCCTTATAAAAACACTTATTTTGGTCTAGCTATTAGGCAATTAAATTATCATTTGAATAAGAAGATTTTTACGCTCATATATCATGCTTAATTATTAACAAAACTTTTGGTAAAACTTACAGCTCTCCAACTCTTCAAAAATGTATTTCATTTCTTTAATTTCTTTAGTTAAAGCCTTTTAAATTCCTATAAAACTGTTCTTTAAGTGTTTTGAAAAATGGATGTCCTGGTGAGGATAACTTTCCTTTGTTTGTTCAAATCCCCTTTCCTCCTTCAGTGAGCCATTAGTGTAATTTTTCTTTTTATAAGTTTTTTCAACATTCTTAAAAAAAAAGTTGTATGAGTGTAAAAATTAATAATTTTCTCTAGAACGCTTTGTTGGAATAAACACATAGGGACAAGCATTGCAGGTGTATTATGGTGGATACACCTCATCGTTTGATTGGCCTTGAGGTAGCTGGTCGGCTTTTTTGAGAGCTATTCTTTCATCATTGATGAGATCTAGACCAAATATTTGCTCAGGGAGTCAATTGCTTCTGTGTGTAAGGTCGCTAAAATAATTCTCCTTTCGAGTAATCAAGGTGGTGCAATTTAACACTTAGGGGTAAACACACTCAGGGTCTCTTATGTTGTCATTCATTTTCATCCTAGTGATTTAAGCTATCTTAGGGTAACCCCTCTGTGTTGTGCACTAAAGCCGAGACATGATTGTTTTTGATAATTTCATAACCATTATATAGAGTAGGCTGAACTTGCTTTGCATGGGTGAGGTATAAAAGGTTCTTGTACCCAATAGCTATCTTATTCTGTTCATTATAATAGGTCTTTGGTTACACAACATGTGATCAGTTTGAAGAGATGGCTATTGTTCGTTTATATTTATCCTCGCCTTTTTACTTTCAAAGCTTTCATGTCCAAAAATTCCTTCAAAGGTATGTGTTTTCTTCTGTTTTAAATCCTTTTCAAAGACGTAACTTCTTTCTAACCATTAATTGTTATGGTTGATGTATAGAAGCAAAGTTGCATTTTACAGAAATGAAGTTCCTTTTTTCAAAATTTTCTTCCTTAATATTACGGTCAGTGATAACTATTCTTAATTGTTCATCAATCTTTTGTTCTCTTTCCGTTAATTCAAACCTGGCCCGTCTTTCATATAGTTCAACTTGTTACTTATATGTTGCAAGTTCAGCAGTTAATGAATTATCAACTATTGTGTTCGTGTTGTCGTAGGGACTGTTAGGCATGAAGGTTCATGCATATCATTAAATATCATCATGTATGCATCATTTGGAACGATAAAGGATCATTTAATTTGTGCAATTGGCACTGATTGTCCTTTGCTACTTTTCATATGGAATCATATTACTATCCCTCGTATAATTAGCATGTGAATCAACAACGTAGTTTGGTTGTACATCATCATGCATCTCGTGTTCTTCATGATGTTCACAAACAGCATCCTGATAGTGCTCATGGTCGTGTACCTCAAATAAAATGTCTGAATCATAAGACGGACCAGCTTTAACATAAATAGGATATGCGGATGATAGATTATCCATGAACATAGTCTGTGCCGTGGGAGCGTCATCAACATCAAAAGCATCACAATAATCAGCTTGAAACACATTATCCACATTGAGTGCTAAGTCCTAAACAGGTTGCATAATCCAATATTAATCTAATATCGTTGTCATTGTCCACACACTGAATATAACATATAAATGGTCTTAATTCAATGCCCACCATTCTCCTATGACTTGCATCAGAACAACTTGTTTTTGAAGTATTCGAAGTTCTGTGGACGCTTAGGTTGAGTGCAGTTCCTTGTTATGTGGCCTATACGGTTGCAGTTGTAGCACTTAACCTGCCTTGATTGACCTGAATTAGCATTCCCAACTCTGTTCTATGCTCCCCCATAACCAGCTGCACCTACACCCCATGCATTTTTCCCTTGTCCTCTAATCTGTCGACCCTGAACATTCTGAAGAACAACCATGCCGTCTTGAACTGTGGCTTGATTCATTGGGTTAGATGAAGTTCTGATATGATGTTTGTATGAGGAAGGTAATTTTGTTTTGATTGGGTGAGTAGGGCAAGTGTGTTGGTTAAATTCTCAATTAAGTTGTCCGATGGAGAGAGTCCCGAATCAAGTTGAGTGTTGTCAACAAAGTGTGGTGGAACATATGTGGATGGTGGAGTTGTAGATGTTTGGAAATAGTAATGTTGGTGTGAGGACTTTGATATCAAAGCATAAGGGATCCACAGTGTGTTGAGTGAATCGACCATCATCATTTTGTTATTCATTGGCATGTTTTTTGGCCCTTCCATGTTGCCTTCGATAAGCATTAAACTGATCTAGTTGAATGTCACTCAATCTCTGTTCAGTTTCACTGCTGTTACAAATCGACCCCATTCAGGCAACATGTTGTTCACAAACTTTGAGTTCAGCTGCATTCTATGACATTGTTTTCTTGATGTTAGCATGGCATGATGAGTTTGGACAAACCAGACATATAGTTCATTATTGGTTGTCTCCCTTTGTTCTATGGAGTGTTCAAAGTCATCATACAGTTGTGAATTCACGGTCTTCTTTTGTATTCCGAACTTCTAAAGAGCATCTTCACATTAAACCATATGTACTTTGCATCATCAGTGTAATGATTGATATTGAGAGTTGATATCTTTTGGCAACCCTTGATAGTAGGAGGTTTGTTGCCTTCCGTATGTCAGCTTTAGCTACTCCACTTATCTTAAGGTGATAGGTCAGATTAGAATCAGAGTTGTTCTGACCTAGATGTAAGGAACCTTCATTCCCTTCTGCAAGAGTTTCCCAAAATGTTCCCATCTGAAAGGGTCTTTCATCAATTGACTTCAAAGATTGTTCTCCCATATTCCTTTACCCCAACATATAGTCGAATTCGTTAGGTGCCATGATTCAAGTCAGTCCTATAAAGCATAGGTGGAACTAAAGGGTATAGGAAACCGGGCACATTGGATATCTTCCGAAAGATTAGCCATCTTAATTGATTGTGAAATGATTAAGTTGATCGAACAATGATTAGTGATTGTATGTTAAAAGTGGTGATTAATTGTATGAAATGGTGAATTTTTGTTCAAGTTTGTTAGGATTACAAGTTGAAATTAATCTCCAATTTGAATGAATTAGTCCCAAATGTCTAAATATCCACACTTGGGGCTTATTTTTTTGCTTTGTAACTCGCTGGAAGTGGAAGAGATTGTCAACTTGCTAGCAAGAATCAAAATGGGACACCAGAGTTCTCTGGTCACAAGTTGCTAGAAAATTTTATCTTCAATTAACCTGTAACTCGCTAGATTCAACTCTCTGGAAGAGAGTTGTCAACTCGCTATCAAGAAATGAAATGGCGGTGTTCTTTTCACAAGTCGTAGGACAGACAGTCTTAAATAAATGTTAACTCGGATTGATCAACTCAATCCTATAACTCGCTAGATCCAAATGCTACTGAATGAAAGGTTAACTCGCTGCCTAACTACGCTACCTGAACAATTGAAAAACTCGTTGAATAGTCTTTATGAATCAATGTGTACTATGTGCACAACTCGCCAGTAGAGTAACCTATACACGCTAAGAAGATATTCGAACAGTAACCTAATCGTGGAATGGAACTTTTGGTTGTTCAACCTAAAAAACACCTAAAAACTCTCCCTTTGGAATGTTTTTGCATGGTTTCTTTATGTAAAATTGGTACTAGAAGGAATAGAACACTATAAAAAAATTAAACATTTAACTTCACAAACGTCAAGATCAAAGAAAACCAAGACAACGACTTTTAATCCTTCAAAAATGGAAACTTTTGATTCAAAATAACAAGATAAAATGAAAACACAATCTAGCTAATCATCCCATGTGCTCTTATACCAATTGTAGGATATTGGAAATCATAACACAATTGAATGACTAAAGGATTAGCCAAGTTCTAGAGAGAGAAAGTGAGAGAATTTTCTAGTGAGAGAAAATGAACTTGTATTATGTAAATGACTAACCCACCTATTCCATGGCATGGAAGAGGCTTATATAGTAACCATAAAATCGGCTATAAGACCATAGTAGTGGGCTTACATGTTGGGTTTAATACCCAGCCCATTACCGAATGTTATACATAAACTACTTAACTACGAGCAACAATAAACGGTAAAATACACGGGGTGACCGAGTCTTTTTCTGATATCTAACAAATGTTTCTTTTAAAAAGTTTATAAATGGAATTATTTTCAGTTAGAAAACAAGCTTTTGTATGTTCAAAACCCCAAGCACCTGCTGTTATAGCATCAGATGTGGTTCTTTTTTTCACCACCTTGTCAAAGCTGGCAAGATGATATTTTAGCTTTTTAAGACTTTCATTTACCCAACTTACCTTAGGAAGTTCACTAGGAGCTTCAATTCTAACAAGTGTATGTGACTTAACAGAGATGTCAAAAGTATGGTTTGAATGTTTTAACCAGAAAGCTTGTTCTGCAGATAATTCTTTTTTAGTAACAATACGTTTACCATAATCTTCTTTTATTTTATTTAACTTTGAATAATCAATTGGAGAAATATTAATTTTCTGCTTTATGGAAATTGGATAATTTTGTTTATCAAGCATCTTTGATCGACTCTCTTTTCCAAGTTCATGTCTCTTCTTCTTCAATTCAGAAATCACATTCTTGTTTCTTAGCAATATCACTGCCTCATATATTATTGGTGTGAATCCACTGAGCTCTTTTAAGATTGAAGTATTTGTAACCAAGAGCTTGTTATGGATGTCATCGTAAAAAACTTGTGGTTTCGTTAGCTTTGCATTGCCTTGGATGCTAAGTTTGATACAACTTACAAATAATGTTTTCCAGTTCTTTATTTTGTTTTTCCAAAACAATTTCCTTGTCAATGTATTTAGATTCTTTTTCTTTAGATTCTGTTTGGAAAATAGTTAATGTTTTTGATAAAGATTCTTTTTCTTTGACATGATTAGAAAGAGTTTATTTAAGTGTATCAATCTCCTGCTGAAAAGCTACAAGCTTTGTATTTCTATTCTGAATTAGGTCATCGATTTGAAAATCTATTAATTTTTCACGTTTGTTCAAATCTACATTTTGTCTTTGTTCAAAAATGACGACACGTTCTTTGTGTTGGTCCCTTGTAATCTGATATAGGGTTATCAAATTAAACTAATTAGATTCTATGGAAATGAAGTAAGTTTTAAACAAATATATATGAAGAATATAAAGAACAAGTTTAAAATACAGAGAAGTACTTTTCAATGTATAGGTTCTTAATAGAATTAAATAAAGAATCTATGACACACCTTGCTTGCGGAATAGCAAGGTGGTTGAATGACAATTGGGGTGTTATCTCCTTCGAACTTATTCTCTAACCAAAGTTATAAGAAATAAGAAAACAAACTATTCGACTAGAACTAAAGCTTCAGCTTTAGCAGTTTCAATTCAGTTTATTTGAGAGATAAATGAACTCTTCAATGTGTTTCACATTAATTAGAAGAGATAATATTTACTCTAGGAATCCATTTCCTTTTATTAGCAAAGAGATTAGGGTTTACAAGTTTAACCTAAACTACGTGGCAAGCATTAAATGGGTGGTTGAACTACCATTTAATACACGTTTGCTTTCTAGTACTAGGTATTGTCCTTTGAGGAAAGTTGTTATACTTCTATACCAACTTTTAGAAGTTACTTTCCCAAGGAGATTGCTTTATTCCTTTTGACATAAATCAATCTTTTTTTCCCGCCTTGTAAACCTTCTAGGAGTGAAACATCACGCTTTAACTTCTGTTAAGGAGATAGACAACGTTCAGCTTGGAATTGTCAACCAAGATGAACTGAAGCTCTTACCAAAAGCCTTCTTTAGTTTTTGTATCGCTGCATAAACTGAAGTGAAGATACTTCCCAATCTTATAAGGACCTGAAGAGCTGATGCTAAAGAACTTCAGTGACTCAAACTGAAAGACTTCATCTTGAGTAATACATAGGGGATTTTATGTTTAAATCTACTAAAAGACTAAAGGGTTCAGGATCTAAACCTAATAATCTCTTCCTATTTGACTATACAAATAGCCTAAGTTAAAATCAGTTATGAGTGAGCAAAACAACTTCTTCTTACACAACTGATATAAATTAAACAACATAAACTGATAACCTTTCATTTTAACTTTAATTACAATACAAATTCAAAAGATAAAGTTATTACAAAAGATTACAGTCTATTGCCTTAGTTGCTCAATGACTCTCATCTGCTTGAGTGGGTTCATGTTTCTCTTATCAATTTCAGCAAGCAGAAGAGAACTGAAGGTCCTGGCATAATCATCAAGCCTTGGACCTTGGTAAAGTCTGAAGAAGATTTCTTGTACAGTATATAATATGGTGTTTGAGAAATCTCTAAAGTCTTCAATGGTAACAAAATATTGTCTGTGATATGATTTAAACAAAATCATACCTAAGACAGGTTCATTAAGCACAATACCAGCTGGATGATCTTCATATTGGGCTGATGACTTGAGCCTTTTGTTAGCTCTAAGAACTCATGAATGTCATCAGCATGCTTTCTTTTCTAGTTTTCCAGATTATTTAGTCTATCCAAATGATTCTGTTCATTTAGAGGTCTATCCAAGTTAATTCCTAGTTCAGCTTTAGTTGTACGGAGATAGTCCATTCTTTCTTGTATTTTTTTATAGAGGGGCATCCATCCTTTACCTTTTTTGTTAGGGTAGGCTTTAACAACTTCTCTCCATTCACCAAGATGTAAGTCACTGTCTTTGAACTCAGGAATGATTTCCCTTGTATCATTTTCTATATATACTTTCAAAGTAATTGGACCCTTTCTGGTCCAGATATCACAGTTGGTGATTCTTGATTTTGCTCTTCTATTTAGCATTTTTTCATAGTATTTGTCATACTATAACTTATCATTGTAGTACTTATTCACCACTTCTGGACCAAGAAGATCAATCAGTTATTCTTTCCTTGTTTCACCTTCACGTCTGGTGGCTTCAGCTTTGGCCTCTTCCTCTATGTTCTTTTGTGCACTGACTTGTTCTTTAGTTAAATGGACATGTTCTCCATCTTTAGTGACAAAGTAAAACTTTTTCAAATCCTTTTTCTTAGAGGATTCAACCATGGAACCAGGCACGTGTGTTGTTTTGTCATCAGAATCACTTTCTGTACTCACTTCATTAGCATCCTTTGAAGACATGGATTTTTTGCCCTTGTCTTTCTTGATATGATCCCTTTAAGGTTGAGAGGAGCCTTTTTGTCGATTTTAAGGAGGAGATTGCATTCGAGTTGTTGTGGTTGTGTTGATAGGAGGAATGATGGTTGTAGCAGGTGGTGTTGTTGGTTTTGGTTGTTAGTTGTTCAATTTTTCCTTTTCAGCATTCTTTTCAGCTCTTCTTTGAAAAAGTTAGGAGATGGTTTCTTGGTTTGTGTTCTTCTCCCCCTCAGCATGCATAGTGTAAGCTTGGCCTGCTGAAGGAACACTATGATCTCTAACTTTTGATGAGATAAAATCTAAAACCTGAGCAAATTTGTTCAAAGCTTTAGTGACATTTAGCAAGAGACCTGGAAGAGCATCTAAGGTTTTTAGCTTAGCTTGAACAGATGCAACTTGTACTGGTAGTGAAACAAATTCTGCTGGAAGTTCCTACTAAAGTGTCTTTAGTTCAGCAACTTATGATGTAAGACTTGTGATAGTCTTTGTAAAGTCTTTCAGTTTGGAGGGAATTTCTTTCAAATCTCCTAGTAGCTCAATTTCTAATTCATGAACTTGTTGCTTTAACCCTTTTACTTCTTTAGTCAGTTCATTGAACTTGGAAGGAGGATCCTTTAGCTTAGTTGGTAGTGAGCTGATAAAGTCATGAGCAGATAAAATCTTTAAGAATTTAGTTTGTAAAGACTTTACCATAAGCTCATTAAGTTGTCCCATATTAGGAAAGGAGGGTTGAACTTTAAGGAGAGCAACTTCAGCTTCAGCTTTGTTCTTCTCAAGTTCCAGTTTGTGCTTTTGAGACTAAAGAATGAGGACTTGGTTGGTGAGCTCTTAAATTTGAGAAGACCTAGGAGATAATGATTTTAGAACTGATGTGTCTTCAGTAGTAGTGTGAACCTCATCCTCCTCATCTTCATCATTATCATCAACAACAAGGACAGTATCATCTTTATGTGAGTCCAGGTCTTTGATGCTAGGTTTCACATTTAACACTAGCTTTGTTAGATCTTCTTACTTGATTGTGCTAGAGGCTTCTTCTTCCTTAACTTGTCTAGAAATCGAGCTGACCCCTTTTCTTGTTCTAGATTGATTGAGGACAGTTTCCAACCCTTCATTAACAGATTGGGTTTGGCCTACAAGAACATGTGGGTCAGTACCTGCAAATAAGTGATCATATAAAGTGTTTTTGGTTCCATCATTCACACCCTGTTGTTGAGGTACAAAATCACTAGGAGCATATTTTCCAAGATCAGCTTCAGCTATGGAAACTGTTGAAGCATCATTTCCTGATGCAGACTCAGAGTGAATAATGAAAGATGCTGAATAAATAGGCTTATTTAAATTAAATGCTGACATGCCACTACTAAGTTGAGGGTTGGCTCTTGCTTCACTGGTGACCCCTAAAGAGGTTGGGCCACCAGTTGCTTGCTGGTCCTCTTTATGCATTCTAGTATCCACAGGTGTAGAAACTGGAGGTTGGCTTAGGTTTGAGTCCATGGCCAAGTTGGATTCTTTTCTTTTCTTAGAATGGCCAGTTTTGGAACTGGTGGGTGCTTTAGAGGACCTACCTTTTGTTGCCTCTTTGCTAGACACAGGGGGTTGTTTTAAAGAAGTTAAACGCTTCTTGTGTCCAGGTTTAGCTCCAGGCTTTGTGCCTTGGGAAACACTCTCAGCTTTGGAATAGGTTTTAGGAGCTTTAAAGACCATTGGCGTATCAGCAGCGCAGATAGCCAACATGTGGTCTGTGAAGGGAGGTTCTTCAGGTTGGTTGGGCTTCAGTGCCTAATTGTTGACACTGAAGACTTGAGTGGGGTAGAGTGTAAGTTCTCCATCTCCATAGCCTTCCTTTCATCTTGTGCATCATCAATAGGGATAGAAATCTAGTGTATGGTACAACCTTTTCCTTATGTTTCTTGTTTAGTTTGATGATGATGTCTTCCCAAAAGATACTGCCATAATCAATGTTTGTCCCATTTGCTAGACTATACAGTATAATGACATCTTTGTTGGTAATCTAATCAAAACCTCCAGTTTTACCTCCTAAACACTGGATAGTCTATGTCATTAATAACCTCTACCTAGGAGGAAGAAGACTCTTTTTGAGAGTCCCTTTAGCAGGAACAACTTCCCTATACCTAATTGTTTCAAACCATGGCCTCACTATGTCAATAGATGGTGGTGTAACATACTCACTAGAGTGAGGGAGGAAATGTGCATCAACGGCATTCCTAAAGATGTTTACCCCTACTTCGCCATAGATACCACCAGTGGGGGTTAAGAAGGAAACCTTAGAGTTTTCAAGAGATTTAGTTGTGTACCAAAGGGTTTAGCAGCAACAAAGGGTTGTTCTTGTTGTAGAGGATTTTGTTCTTGGTTTGCTATTTGATGTGATTAGGGTTTTGATGATTTAATTTGTTTTGGATTATGAGTGTGTGTTTTTTTGGTGAGTTTGATAAACCTCACCGCAAGAAAACATAAAAAAAAAAATAATCAAAAAAACCCCACACACCAGTCTCTACCAATCCACCCACCCTCAACCAACCATACCCCCCACCCGGAATATCCCACACCCAGAACCCAACAAACAACCCCAAAAAACGCCACCCCACCAAACCATGCAACAAAACCCAGACTCAAAAGACATCCCCCAGGACTACGAACCTACTAAAACCAAAAAAACCAAACCTTCAACATACCGCCCCAAACACCTCCCCCCTCTCGCACCACCAAGATATTAGCACCCAGTACACAGACTAATACTAGTCTACTCTACCCAATTCAACCAACACCCCTCACACTACCCCGCCCACCAGAAAACACACAACAGACTAAGATCGAACCCCGTAACCCACAACCTTGCCCTGCACCCACAGACGCAGAGCAGCTCTCCCTCAACTCAACCAATCACTAATACACCCACACCCCCATACAAAACTTCACCCAATCAAAGCAAAATGCCCCCGAATAATAAAATAAATAAAACAAAACAATGAAGAAAAAGACACGCCCACACAATTCCGGTCAGCCACAGCAGCGAACCATACCCCAGCAGGGGCAAACTCACAAAACACAAACCCACCCCTTCACCAAACCGCCCCCACCCCCACAATCCAAATGCATCCCACCCACCTCCACTCCCTCAACCCCACAACGCTCACCCCACACCAAAAACACCAAATCCAACCACTCGCCACCGCCCCACCAGAAACCCCAGCACAAAAACAACTCACACATCACACTCACCAAAACCTCAATCCAGTCCCACTCAGACCCTCACAATACACCCCGAGCACCCAAAAAAATAAAAACCATCCCTGCCCGACCGCACACAACCCGCCCATCATTCTTCATCCACCCCATCAAACACTCAACAACTCCACCCTACTCCCGACCCCCAACCACAACAACGACCACCCGACCCGCACATTACAAACCCTAACGCCTACCTCCAAAGTTGCACACAACCCCCCCACGATAACAATTACCAACGATAAAACGAGTAAAATGTTAACATACCATCCGCCCACCCCAACGTCCCCGAAACAAGCTCAGCACCCCCCAATCACACACTCAAAACGAAAATACGCCCCACCCAAAACCCTCTTGCCCCCAACACCATACCCACAACAACAACTGTCCGCCATCCCTCCAACCAACCAAACACTAACCTAAAACCCACCACACCGCTTCCTACTCACATCACACAACAACCCCACACAAGACCACCCCTTACTCCCACGCATCCTCACCCATCACTCAAACCTCACCACACCGATACACAACCTAACACGACCCACACCCAAGGAC
The DNA here is from genome assembly GCA_026074375.1 of Tanacetum coccineum. NCBI lineage: Eukaryota > Viridiplantae > Streptophyta > Magnoliopsida > Asterales > Asteraceae > Tanacetum > Tanacetum coccineum. Next base: position 24,426 of record BQNB010046287.1, on the reverse strand, counting down.
TCAAAAGTCAACCCCACCCAAGACACTTACCTCCAAACAAAACCTTTACAACCACCCACCCCCACAACCACCACCATTCATCGAACTTACGAACCACCACCCTCCGTATCCCCGGCAATACAAACCCCCCCACCCAAAAAAACCTCCCGCCCACCTTAACCGTACCCCACGAAAACTCCAGTGGTAGGGAGAGCACTCGGCGCGTCCATTAACCTGCCCCCAACCTTACCCCCACACACAATCCACCACCGGAACCTTCAACCCCACCTCCCCACACCAGCCGACATCCCTGAGACCACCGCCACCACTCCGCAGAAACTCATTACCCCCATAACACCCCGCCCATATCGAATTACACCCGCGACCACCACTCCGACACCACACGCCTCACCCTTCCACCACACCTCTCCACCCCCTACGACAACACACACTACAGTACAACTCTCATCGCTGACCACTCCCTACACCATCACCCCTCCGCCCCTGCAACCAACTACTGGAACACAATACCCCAGATAACCATGTCCCACCAAACCCACCAATACTGCAAATCCCCCCACCCACAAACCCCATAACGCCTCAACACCACACCCCCCACACCCCAACCTACTCTCCCAGCTCACCAGCCAACCATAGAAGCACCGCCCCTAACAACAAACTAAAGCACCTCGCAAATCAACACCCACCCCATTCCTCCCACCATCTACCACCACAGAAAACTAAGAAAATGTAAAAGATAACCACCATCAACCTTTACCTAACTCCCCTCTCCAACAACCATCCCCTGTTACCCACCCAGCAAAATCCACCAACCCCCACCCCAGCGACCCCCCCAACACCATCCCCCCCCCCCCCCACCACCCTCCCACGTATAAGACTCAGGGCCCGTTCCCCCCATAAACCCAAAACCCGACCCTGCTATCCGCCAGCACCTACAGCAAACCAACCCCACCAAATGACCCACCACCCCACCCCAACACCCACCCACCCAATATATAAATGTAAAAAAAATAACATTAAAGCGGACCCCAAGGCCAACCCACCGAACCAAATCCCAACACCCACCCCTTAAACCGCACCCCCATCCCGATGCAAGCACCTCCAGACGAACCCCCCTGCCAACCCCACTCCCACCATCCCCGTGGGAGTATGCCATAATCAATTTTTGTCCCATATGCTAACTATACATATAATGACATCTTGTTGATATCCTAATCAAAACTCCAGTTTTACCTCCTATACACTGGAAGTCCTACGTCATTAATAACCTCACCCTAGGAGAAGAAACTCTTTTATGAGAGTCCCTATAGCAGAACAACTACCTATAGCCTAATAGTTTCAAACCATGCTCACAATGACAATAGATGGTGGTGTAACAAATCACTAGAGTGAGGAGGAAATGTGCATCTACGGCATTTCCTAAGAAGTTTACCCCTACTTACGCATAGATACCACAGTGGTGGTTTAAGAAATGTAACCTTAGATTTTTCAAGAGATTTAGTTGTGTACCAAAACTCAGCTAGGTATTCCTTATACATGTTTGGAGATCTGGTAAATGGTTTTCTAAGGCAACATTTGGAAATGAAATCAGAAACACATTTGAAGTGATCCTTGTTATTGTGTTATGGGTATAGAAGAGAAACCTCATTGTTTCTGTTGAGGATGATATCTTCAAGATTGAAGCCTACTTGTTTAGCAGCAACAAAGGGTTGTTCTTGTTGTAGAGGATTTTGTTCTTGGTTTGCTATTTGATGTGATTAGGGTTTTGATGATTTAATTTGTTTTGGATTATGAGTGTGTGTTTTTTTGGTGAGTTTGATCTATTTTTATGAGAAAATAAGTTATGATAGGTGTGGTGGATTATATGATTTGAGATTTTTTCACTTTTATCTTTGATAATTTGATAACTGCCATTTGGAAGTTATGAGTTGGTGAAAAGATATCTAGGGTTTATGAAGTTATGGGGAATGTTTAGGGTTTGTTTTCAACATGTGTGCTAAACTTTATATTAAATGAAAGTCAGCAAAGCGTGCATCTGACACCTAGAACAGTGAACAGCCATCTATTCACTGAAAAAGTAGGTGAGCGAAAGATGATGAGGTCATTCCAACTTTTGGATGTCCTATATTAATATATTTTAATTAAACAACTTCTTTAAAAAGGAAATTATTTTAATAAAATAATATTACTTTTAAGAATCACATTTGTTTTAAAAATGACCTTGAGATTGATGTTTGAAAAAGCTGGACTAGGTTCCGGTTTGGTGTTATTTTATGCTAAACAGATTATTGTAAGCTTCATCATCATCAATCTTCCAGCGAAGGCGACAAAACCCCAAATGCTCATGCAAATCCATGAATGAGACATATGTGATTGCTCAGTTACTTCACTCGAGAGAAAGCTAAAGAATTTGATAAAATCATTTTATAAACTGAACTGAAGAAAATAAATTAGTTTTGTTTAGTTCTTGACTTAAACAATATATGTGCTCTAGCGAAGGCGACAAAACCACACATGCTCATGCAAATCCATGAATAAGACATATGTGATTGCTTAGTTACTTCACTTAAGCATGCTAAAGGATATATGCAAAAACTAAACTGGCATTTAACATATGATAGTTTATTCAGTTTTGGATGAAAGCGCTGAAGCTTCAGTTTTCTTCAGACGGTACTGAAGCTTCAGGTTTTGAATCAATGTTCAGCATACCTAGTTCAATAATCAATCTCTTAAAAGTTGGCACATCCAGAGGTTTGGTGAAGATATCAGCAAGTTGATATTGAGTGGGAATGAAATGGAATTCAATGTCCCATCTGAGAGTGTGATTCTTGATCTGACATCAATAAGCTTTGTTTTTTTCGAGTGCAGAATTAGATTGTTATGGGTAACTTTTCATATATGATATCATAGTCAGTGAGTTGACTCTTTATCCATAGTATGATGGCACAACATCCAGTAGCAGCTATATCTTCAGTTTTAGTTGAGAACATAGCTATAGATTGCTGCTTATTTGCACTTTAGCAAACAAGCTTGCCTTTAAGCAACTGACAAGCATCTGAAGTGCTTTTTCTATCCATGTTGCATCTAGTACAGTTAGAGTCTTAGTATCCTTTTAGGTCAAGACCTAAACGTTTTAGATACTAAAGACCAAGACTGGGAGTACCATTTAGGTACCGGAAAATTCTCAATAGAAATAAGGTGGGATTCCTTATGTTTACTTGATGTCTTGCATAGAGATCAGTTGAGAATTAAATGTCAGGTCTGCTTGCAATTAGGTTCATTAGTGATCTAATCATACCTCTATATTGAGACTTATTTATAGCTTTGCCATTGAGATCAGGTCCTAGCATGTTAGGGGGCACAATTTGAGTATTCATTGATGAACTAATTTTGTCATACTTTCTCAGCAGATATTTGACATAACTTTCTTTACTGATGAAATGTCTCTGTCAGATTGTTCAATCTGAAATTCGAGGAAGTAGGTGAGGACACCTACACATGCTTATTTCGTATCTTTAAGTCATCAGTTTAGTAAACTATTTGCACACCTTTGTGCTGGTGGACCCAAGGATAATATCATCAACATGAATTTGTACTAAAAACACATTTTTTAAGTTTTGTAGATAAACAAAGTGTTTTCTATCATACCTCTTACAAAATTGTGTTTAGTGAGATAGGTTGAGGAATTCATTACATCTCAAAACCTGGATGTTGTTTGACATATACTTCTTCTTTTAGTTTATCATTGAGGAATATATTATTGACATCCATTTGATAAACTATGAAGTATATGTATGTGGTAAGGCAAGAAAGATCATGATTGCTTCAAGTCTTGAAACTAGAGCAGGATTTTATCATGATTTATGCCTTATGATTATAATGTCAGGTTCCTTCTTTATTTAAAATAATTGGAATTGTATCATGTGCTGAACTATCTTCCATTTGGAGAGGATAAGAGTTCAGAGATATGTACATCTTCAGTTTTGTGAGGTTATCAATGAAATTAATTTACATTGGTTTGTTTTTTTGTTCAAACTGGTCATCATTAATGAGTTCTGTTCATCAGTTTGAAATGGATGATTATTTTTTATCATTATGATCAATTTGATCATTTTGACCATATTGGTCAGGTGAGATTTCTGCTTTAATAACAGTGGATTTTTTTCATAAGGTTTTATGAAGAATTCTTAGTTGTTAAAATCATTTCAGTGTTCATGTTGTGGAACATTTACTTTCCCTCCTTTTTTGAAAACTATACCATAACTATAACCTTCAATGGTGTACGTGGAGTTTTTTCCATACATTCCTTCAGGTCCTGGTACATCCCATATTTGTGTCGGTAATATATGTTTTAAATGACATTTGTTCAAATGTGATAAAGATTCCCTGATGTTACACTACACAAAATAGGATCAGGATGGTTAGTTTTGTTTAGAAACCCACCTTTTAGTAGGAGTCTTTGATCTTAAAGCACTTGATGATTCAGTCTTACTTGCTTTGAAAGACTCAACTTTCTTAGCTTGAAGAGCTTCTCTTTTCCTGAACCACTCAATGTCATTGTGATCAGATGTGGTATGAACATTGCTACTACATGTTTCACAATTCTTTATGACATGTTGAGGGTTTCTAGGTTTGATTCCTCTTCTTAGAGAAATAATCCTATTATGACCATGAGAATCATGATCATAGCTTTTACGTATTTTACATATGGGACAGTATACATAATCATCAGATTTATGATCAATATATCCACAATGTATGCAGGAAGGAAAAGGTATTGCTGGCCTTGCAGGTCTAAATCTTGAGGAAGATTCACCTTAACCAGTATGATACTGATTTATGTTCATGGAAGACATAAATTCAGCATGATCACATGTTCTGTGATTTGTTCTCTTGCACTTTTTATAAAACAAGACTTCATAACAATTTTCAGAGAGATGATTGTTTTGTCCACACATTTCACCATTTATTTTGAATTAAATTTTGTATTTGTTTTTATGTGCATTGGGAGGAACCTGTTGAGAATTCTTGTTTCTGAAGTAAGATGATTTATTCTTGCTAATTTATAATTTTAGTTCATTAAGTTCTTTCATTACAATAGCCAAAGGAGGATCATCTTCCATTTTCACATTCTTTAACTTACCAGCAAGAGCTGAGTTAGTTTTAGAAACTAAAGAACTTTTGTTGCCTTTAGTAGGAGCTGAGAAAGGTTTATTTATTGTGATACCTTTTAGAGGTTTCAGCTTTGAATGCGGATTTTGACTTCAAAATTGATTTGATAGTCTTTAGTCCAGAAATAGGTTCAGCACCAGTCAGATTCTCCAGTAGAGGAAGGGGGTGCTACAGACTGAAGATTCATCAGCTGAATCATAATCTGTCGTTGAAGAGTCAGAGACAATAACTGAGTGGTCAGTTATGTTTCTTTGTGACTCATTTAAGGGTACCTTACCAGTATCATGATTTGATTTAGTAGAATCTTCAGCTTTAGATAACTTAGGTTTATTACTACCAGTAATAGATACCTCTGAGTTATCTATTAAAGACTTTACAAACACTGGGTCTTTTGGCCCAGAGCTAGAGGTATCTTCAGTAAGTTGGTCTATTCCTAAGATTTCTTCTTTTGAGTAGGAATTTGTTCATTGATATACTGATTAACTTTATTAGAACTATTTAGCCATGCTTCTGTAATAGAAGTTAGCTCTTTCAGTTTATTTTATAAGTTTTGATTCTCTTTGAGAATCTCAGTGTTTACATGCTACATGGTAGGAAGATCAAGCTTTGCTTGCTTTAATACCAAAAGTTGTTCTTTGCATGTATTTAGTTCTTGAACAAGATTTCTATGTTTTGACATGAGGTTGTTTCTTTCTTCTTCAACATAGTTTAGATCAATACACAGATAATCTAGAAAGGATTTTCTAGCATCATTATCTTCTATTTCAAGAAGAGTGTGTACCTTTTTACATAGAGATCTTAATCCATTCATCATTTCTGGCACTTTCTTTGCCAACAGAAACTCTTTCTTCATCAGCAAGAGCCATAAGAGCTTTAACTTCAGTTACATCATTGTCATCAGATGACACTTCTTCTTCATCCTAATCATATGATTTAGCAATTAGACCTTTTTTTTTCTTGAGGATAAACTAGGAGCTGAGGCACTGGAACTGAGGAGGGCTAGTTTAGCTTTGACTTTTTGTAACTGGCGTCATAAGTCTTTTGGAGCTTAGTTTTCAGGTTTGTGTTCAGATGAATGGAGAAGTTTTGGTTGAAAAGGTGACTGATATGAAGGAACTGATGCCTTTGACGAACAATCTCTTACAAAATGACCCTTCTTGCCACATTTGTGGCATTCAGTTTGGTCAGTTTCTTTTGCACTGCTAAACCTTTGAATACCCTTTTTGAAGAACCTTTTAGATTTGGCTAAAAGAGCTCTTGCTTGGTATTCTTCTTCAAGGTCATTCATGTACTCTTGACTGCTTCTTGTATCCTCTTAATCAATGACTATCTTGAAAGTCCCCTGGACAATAGAGAAAGAAAAAAGGTAATTGCAATGGATTTTGTAGGACAAGAGTTTTCACTGGTTAGGAACAATAAATAATGTTTATAAGGTTTTCTTCATATTTAAGTTTACCAAATAGAGAAGCAAGCTCGGATTCTTTCACATGATTTGTGTTTCTGAGACTTTGACAAAAAGCTAGCCACTTCTTTGGTAACCCATTTATAAAACCAGTATTTATTTCAAGTTTTGAAAGTTCAATGCCATCATTTACTAATTCATTTAACAAATCTTTATATATGGTGAAAGTTTGTGTTAGAAATTCACCTTCTTTGAATTTGATGGTGTTATAGCACAACTTCAGGTCCATGACCCTACTTTCTTTCACATCAGAGGGGCCCTCATGATAAGTATCAGGTCATCCAAGTAGATTTTGCAGTTAAGCAGTTTATGACAGAGTTCATTTGGTCATTTGGAAGCACAGACATAATGAACTTTGAGTCATAATCTAAGTTAAGCAGTTTTCCTACTCCTCAGGTGCCAATGTTCTCTGCTTTCCTTTGACAAGATGCCATATGGATATAAGACCGTTTGAAAAGGGGGGGGGGGGGGGGGGGGGGGGGGGGGGGGGGGGGGGGGGGGGGGGGAATGTTTTCAATTGGGTCATACCATGTATGGCAACATGAACTAGTTTCCAATTTGTGAAATTTTCTACCTCTAGTACAGGAGTGGCATTTAACTAGCCACCCCTATATTCAAGAGTTTGTGGTACTTTTACTGCTGCCATTTAAGATGGATCTTGATTTTAAAAATCTTTGAGTCTTTTTAAATATCCTTTTAAAGGATTTTAATAACAATACAGAAAGGCTCAGATAACCTCTTGTTGGTCCCTTTGAATTGATATAAGGTTTATCAATTAACAATCAGATTTCATGGCAATAAAGTGCGTTACAAACAAATATATATGAAGAATATAAAGAACAAGTTTAAAACACACATAAATACTTTTCAACATATAGGTTCTTATTAGAATCAAATAAAGAATCTATGACACACCTTGCTTGCGAAGTAGCAAGGTGGTTGAATGATAATTGGGGTGTTATATCCTTCGAACTTATTCTCTAACCAAAGTTATGAGAAATAAGAAAACAAACTATTCGATAAGAACTGAAGCTTCAGCTTCATCATTTTCTATTTAGTTTGTTTGAGAGATAAATGAACTCTTCAATGTGTTTCACATTAATTAGAAGTGATAACATTTACTCTGGGAATCCCTTTCCTTTTATAGGCAAAAGGATTAGGGTTTACAAGTTTAACCTAGACTACGTGGCAAGCATTAAATGAGTGGTTGAACTACCAATGCATGTTTGCTTTCTAGTACTAGGTACTGTCCTTTAAGGAAAGTTGTTGTACTTCTATACCAACTTTTAGAAGTTACTTTCCTAAGGAGATTTCTTTATTCTTTTTGACGTAAAGCAATCTTTTCACCGCTTTGTAAACCTTCTAGAAGTGAAACATCACGTTTCAACTTTTGTTAAGGAGATAGACAACGTTCATTTTAGAACTGTCAACCAAGCTGAACTAAAGCTCTTACCAAAAGCCTTCTTCAGTTTCTGTACCACTGCATAAACTGAAGTGAAGATATTTCCCAAAACTACTAAGTACCAGAAGAGGCTGGACAGCGAAGAAACTTCAGTGACTCAAACTAAAAGACTTCAGCTTGAGTAATACTTAGGGGATTTTATGTTTAAATCTATTGAAAGACTGAAGGGCTCAAGAACTAAACCCAACACTTTGTATCTCTCAAGCTTAGCGGTTAAGGATTCATTTACATTATTTGTCTGATTTTCCTTATCTAAATTAGCTACTTGGTCAGTCATTTGTTCAACCAAAGATAGAACCAATAAATCATTTGGTACTGAAGAATTAGTATCCTGAATACCCGTATCTTGTGATTCTTGCAGATATTGAGAGTAAGGAATGATATTGCTATCACTGGTTATCTCATTATCCAAAAAATCAACATTGGTGTTTGTTCAAAGATAACACTTCTCTAGCACTAAAAAAAGTCCTAAAAAAAACTAATTAATCATATCATTCAGATAATTATCAGAATATGGTACCTCAGAGAGGACGTCTGAATCACAGCTTGAAAGATTTTCCATCAGAACCGCTTTTGCCGAGGATATATCATCACAATCTGAGTCATAGGCATCTAAATATTTAGTCTGAAAGGCTAAATTCTAAAGGAGGGTTTGGGCTGCGCGGCAACGATGGAGCTTCTTCTATTCCAGGGTCTGCTGCGAATGCAGGTTTCTCTTCATCTAATATCTATCCAGGTTCTTGTGCTTCGACTAACATCAACTTCTCCTTGAACTTGTTGAACCGTGATTCTACCATCTTGAATGGTTGCTTGATTTCTAGGATTTAACGACGTTCTGATCTGATTGTTTGAGGGTGAAAACCTTGATGTCTCAGCATATAGGAATGTTATTGCTTTGTTAATGCATTCAATCGGATCTTCTCCTTGCTGAAATGTAGGGACAACAAGACTAAATTCCAATTTGGGAAATTCAGTTTGAGATTGTTGTGTCACAGACATAGATATGTATGGTTGTAGAGAAACTAATTGTTGTAGGGGATTGACTAGAGTGTGATGGTGTTGATGATGAGTAGGTGTTACATAAACTGGTGTGAATTGTTGAGGGGGTGGATGCATTAAAGGAACTGAATGTTTTGGAGACTAAGAGGGATTGTATAGAGTTTGAGAATTGGCTACCAATGCAAGAGGATCTAGATATCTTTCATGCATGATACGAACTTCATTAGCATGTCATTCATGTTGACTGAGGTATGCATATAACTGATCATAGTTGGTGGGTTACAGACTCTTTGCTAACTTCACATCAGTGACAAACTTGCTCTGTTCCGGTGGAAGAGCATTCAAAAACTTGGTATTGACTAAAACTTGCTGCATTGTCATCCAAATAGTATACATGTCATTGATCAGCTGAGAGAATCTCTAGTAATACTAACACAATGTTTCACCCTGAACAGAAGCAAACTTATCGAACAAGTTGTATAATTTGCATTTACGTTCTTGATATGATAATTCAGTGCCTTTCATTAATAGCTTGACTCTATCCCAAATATCCTTTGCCGCCTCTTGATGGTTGACAAGTGCATACACATTGGGTGGAAGACCATGAAGAATGATATTAGTTTCTTGAACATCACAGTCATCTTGAAGTTGTTGTGCTTCAGTAAGTTCAGAGTATTTCTTAGGTCGAGTCTGTTCATCTTCTTCAATAGTAGGGTAGACCAGGGGACCATTATCGATTAAATCAAGCATCATCCTACCATTTTTCTTCCCTTTGATGAATAGTCGTATATGACTCGTCTATGAATTGTACATTGATTTCTCAAGCATTGGAGGGCGGTTCTCAGCTCCAGCAACAATTATGTGTTCTGCTAAAGTAGTCATTTTTAATTGATGTGTGTAAAGATAATTATTTTTTGATCGTTTAGTGATTAGAGGTTTTTTTTGTTAAAGTGATGTATGTTTAAGTGAATGAGTCTTGAGATTACATAGGATTTTACAATTCTTGATGAAACTGGGAAAATAAGTTAATATTTCATGGGATTATACAAATCAAAGAAAAAAACCATATAAATCACCTAATGAAAGTAGTATAATTCACCCAAGAGGAATGTATAATTCACCCAAGTAAACAGGTATACTTCTCCCAAGAAAACAGGTATACTTCTCCCAAGCAAATGGTATACTTCTCCCAAGCAAATGGTATACTTCTCCCAAGCAAATGGTATACTTTTCTTAAGCAAAGTGTATTAATCGCTTACGAAATATATATAATTCGCCTAATAGAAAGGTATAATTCGCCTAAGGAAAAAACAGGCATAATTCGCCTAAGTAAAAAGATGGTATAATTCGCCTAAGCAAAAGCGTATTATTCGCCTAAGCAAAAACTATATACTCCGCCTGTATAATTCGCCTGGTGGTACAATTCGCCTAATGTATAATTCTCCCAAAGGAGTTCGAAACTCAAAAATTTCAAAATACTTAAAGACTCACTTTTTGATGTTTTTACTCGATTTTTATTAAGTATAAAAGATCTTGATTGATAACTAGAGTGTAAAATAAGGTGTAATTAGTGTATGGGTTTAGAGAGAGAATTTCTTAACCTTTTCTCATTTGATATTGATACAAATGACTTGGTGTGGAGAATTACATCATTATGGTGGCCTAATGCCTTATTTATACTTAGAGATGTAACTAAGTATACTATACATACAATAGTAGTCCGTACACTATTTCCTTCTATGCACATTGATCCTAAATCTATGTATATTCTATTATTACATCAAAATGTGGAATTTATCTTTAATTCCAACAATCACCCCCTATGTAATGATAGGATAGATTTGGAACTCTTTCTTGTGTAGCTTGAAAATGCTAAGAATTCTTTGTGAAAGCTGAGGACGACCTTGTAGCATATCTCCTCCAATATAGGTTTCGCCCCTTATATGATAGGATAGATTTTGTTATCTCTGAAGGTATCAACTCTACTTTCGAACTCAAAAGCTAATCTTGATCTTCTTTTAGCAACTTGAATCTTTCAAAGCTTGTATGAAACCTTTATATCTTGATCTTGATCTTGAAGGTAGATTTCAAACACATAATGTTGCAGACAAAATATCTCTCATTCTGTTTTTACTTTCTCTCTTTTCTTTCAATCCTCACCAACAATATATACATTTTCACATTCTTTTTTTTCTTTCTCTCATTTCTTTTAATCCTCACCAATCATGAAGATAAAACACATCTTTTCGATCAGACTACTTAAAACACAATGATTTCTTTAAACTTCAATTTCTTTTTGCCCATTATCTCGATTTGTCTCATATATTCTTGCTTATATCTTCTCCCATTTATATACTTGAATTGACCTTATATTGTGACAACTGTCAATTTTCAGAACCTTAAATGACTATTTTAACCTTTGACTTTTGATTGTGTGTTTTATATATACTTGTAAAATACAATATAAAATATAATATAACCTTAAGAGCAATTAAGAAAATTACCAAGTTACCCTTAGTAAAATTCACTCTAAAAAATATATATATTAATATAATATATAATACGTACATTAAACCGGGTAATAATGATCACCCGGGTCGTTTCCCCAACGACTAGTGCAATTGAAACCTCGTTTAAGCTCGGATTATGATTTGAATGAAAGCGAAGATATTTTGATGATCTATAACTACCAAATAAAAACAACAATTTAAAATGAACTATTAAAAGCAATTAAGCACTTAAAAGATTTACGGGAAACAAATAGAATGCGACAAATAAACAAGTAAATCAAAATTAAGTCCTAATAATGCAAACTAAATTCCTAAACCTAAATTAAGACAAAAGAAATTTTTAAGAAAAAGAAAAATATTTTTTCTTTTATTATTTTGAATTTTTTATTAATTAAAAACTATTTAAATTTAGTTAAATCCTAAAAAATAGAAAATAATTGAAATTATATTTTTCCTAGATAAAACAAAGAAGAAAGAAAATTTTAGAAAAAGGAATCACTTTTGACTTTTTAGATTTTAAGATATGATTTTTTTTTTTAAATTTAAACTAAAATATAAAAGCTTTAAAAAATAAAATGCTCACATATTTTTAAAAATTAAACTAGAAAAAGAAATAGTTGAGATATTTTATAAAAATAATAAGCCTAATTTTGACTTTTTGATTAAAGTTTTAATTAAAACTAATTAAAATTCTAACTTATAAAAGCCCTAAATTAAGTGAGTTTTTAAATAGTGCTTATTATTGAAACTTTAAAAGCATTTGATGGTAACAAGTTGGGGAGAAAAACTTTAATAAAAGCACAATAAGCTGAAAACCACTAATAAGCTCTAAAAAAGCTTATCAATAAGCTGCCTTCAGAGAGGAGCCCTTTTCCTTTGATTTTACTAAATAAGCTGCATTAATCTCAAATTTAGCTTAAATTTGAAAACAAAAGAAGTTATGGAAAGCTTATGATGTGCTAAAGCTAATTATGAAAAGCTAAATGGTAATAACTCTGGATCCTATCTAAAATTAATGACATCCGAGTAACAAACTCAGGAATAGCATAAAGGTAAAAAAAAAAAACTAAATTTGCTCAAATGCTTAATAAGCAAAATTCTGCTTATGCAGGCTTGATCAAACTAAATTATGAGGCTATAAAATCTAACTAATAAAACTTAATCTTCTAAGCTAAAATTTGATATTTAAAAGCTAATTAAATCTATCTACTGTTTTTGGTCTTTTTGGTTTTTCTTTTTAATGGCTTTTGACAGCAATTTTTAAGCTAGGAAATAAGCAAGAACATAAAAGTTAAGTTCTAATCTATATTAAGCTGTAACTACTCTATATCCTACTCTATCCTTAAAAACTAAAACCTATGATTACCTAGCTAAAAATTAAGCCAAAAGTGACAGCAGGAACAACTTAGTTCCTGCTGATGCAACTTGACTAAGTGCATACAATAGTGCAGGTGGACCTTGTGGTCTTATACTGCACTATACACACTCTTTTGTGTGTCAAAACAAGACAAGCAAGATCTATGCATTAGAAGGCTTAGATCCAATAGTCACTAGCTAAATTAGAAGGTAAATTGCCCGGGTATGAGTTGAGGAAATTAAGTCACAATAATCATTTAAACTTCAAACCTAATTATTAAATACCTTTTTATAACTTGCTTTTTTATGAAAGCTCATCTGTCTAAAGAAAATTTACCAAAAAAGCATTGACTTTTGTTGGTCAAACTAGATTTAAACTAAACACCCCTTAAGGTTCTTGACTATTTTTCGATTAAGCTTTTAAAACTAAAATTTACTTATGAAAATTAGACTACCAGATAACTAGGGGGTTATAACAAATTATTTAAACACAATTTAACAACTGAATTAAGCTAAAATTTAAGATCTAAGACTAGGCTACTATATTTTGGGCTTTTTATAGATTTAAATGACAGATATGAAAACACTAAGATTTATAACTAGCTAGCTAAAAACAGATGATCAATTTAGTCTAATAAGCACTATTAAGTAGAAATAAGCATAAATAAGCTACTACTTTAAGCAAATAAGCTGATCTAAGTTATAAAGCAATAAGACAACTATCTAAGCTAGAATTTTAAAAGCAAGGAAATTAAAGAGAAACTTACTTAATCCTCTAGTTAAACAAGAGGACCCAATGAACGGCAGCTACAAGCTCTCCTAGCTTATAAATAAGCTAGGAGTAGAATCCTTGGGAGCTCTTCCAAATTAAGCTCCCCTTCCATAAGTAAATGAGAGCTTATGAGAGTAAATAAAATTATTTGAGAGATTTAAAAACAAAATTTCATTAATAAACTTGATTACAATGCTTGAAAATTACAAAGGATTTAAAAAGAAATTACATAGACTAAAATTGAAAATTAAGCTAAAGCTAAAGCTACTCTACGTCTGTGTGTGTGAGGAGTGAGGGCCTATTTATAGCCTCAGAAGGAACATTCTAGGATCTTTTTCTGTTAGATGATCCATCAACATCCACCCTTGATCATTTCTAATCATTAGATAATTATTTTTGGCCGTTGGATCACTTTGTGTGTAACTAAGGATTGCCAGCGGGTAATTCCTTTGATGTGACATTGTGTTACTTCTCTGAGTGATCCAAGAATAAATCCCACTTCTCCCTTGTGCTTTTCTTGCTCTGACGTGGCATCCTTATGAGAGTAAGCTACTAAGAGCTTGGAGATGACTAATTTGTCCTTGCCAATTCATTGTACTTCACTTGAATAGACATCTGTACCCCTCAATTGTAGAAAGCCCTTTTGTTTGAGTGAGTGGTAACTTTGGGACGACGATGAACAGTAAATTGTTCTTCGCGCCTTTTTACAACTGAAAACGGGTAACTCATTTTTAAACTTTGGCCACTTGACAAATTCAGTCCCTCTCTTTTGTTGTCTCAAGGTATAGTGTAAATCTAGTTTGGAAATTGCAAGATTGGTCCCTATGGTTTATAAAAAAGGAAAATGGACTAGGGATTTGGGCTAAGTAATGGGTTTTGGATCCGGGTAGTAATTTTTAAGGAGTTTTGGGCCCATTAAGGCCCAAGGACTATTTTTGGACTTTTCTGAAAGTTGAAGGGTTATTTTGAAACATTTTGGGTCTTGTTGACTTTTGTTGACCAAAATTGACTGGAGTTGACTGTAGATTTGACTTTTTCTGGCTTTGGCTTCCGGCTTTTGTTCACTCTTCCGTTCTCGTGTCCGTGTTTGCTTGTTTTTGATGGTTTTCTTGTGATTTCTGATATATCCGTACCTGCACACACAAAACACAAATGCAAGCATAATTTTACCATTTTTGGTCTGTTTTGGGTTTAATTGGGCCTTTTTAAGTAATAACGGATATGTGTATTTTGCACATATCATGTATATGCTTTGAATAAAGAAAAACATAATTTTTTTACAACTTTTGTTTTCGAAAACCTTATAAAGTACAAATCTTGATTTTGAAATTTTTGGCTTAAAACCCATAAAGTTATCATTTTTAAGGTACCTATAGGTTTAAGAAATTTTTGGATATGTGTATTTTGCACATATCAAAATTCCCCAAACTAAACGATTGTGTGTCCTCACGCAATATCACATGCCTTATAACCAAATATCTCGAAACTCCCCCAAACTAAACCTTTGAAAAGTAGCAAAGATTTTTGTTGAGAGAGTTAAGAGATCACAAGTTATAAAACACCCGATTTCCCATTTTCAAAGATTTTTCTCTTTTTATGATTTTTCTTGATAATTAACTACCTAACTACAACTTATTTGTGTTGACATAATGTATTGTTTTCATTTCCTTTTTGGTAACTTTGAGGATCATAGAACAAAAAGCACAATTAAGTGTCTAAAAGATAACTTCATCATCCCCGATTTTTCACTTTTCCCATGCTAAGCTTAAAAATAAGATCACCGTTAAGTACGAGCTAAGATGCTAAGACTACTTATAATTACAACTTGTGAATTCCTCTTCCCGACATAAATCATATATTTAGGTGTGTGTGTTCAAATTAATTTAAACCATTAAATCCACATATTTAGATAGTTGAAATCCGACCAAGCTTTACACATGGGCCTTTTGGGCTAATATGTTAATCACTTAGCAAGATCACATCTCAAAGCAAACAAAAACCTCCTTAGTGTTTCGATACTTATTAATTCCAAAAATAAAGCGTAACGGTTAAGAACGCAATAATTAGCTCCTAGCCCTTTTCAAAAGATCAAATGTCATCAAGATTAAAGTCCACATCGAGGCAACCAAAATTTGGCTTTTATTAGGCTACTTAAGCAAGGCACCATTCATGTCATATACCCTAAGGCTCTTTAAGACATGAATGGACCAATCTTATTTGCACCATATACCCTTAGGCTCTTTAAGGTACAAAATAAGACAAAAAATTAAGCAACATTATTAAACCTCAGTCCTTTAGAAGGCTACAACATCGGCCACGCCTCCGACAAGATGTAGCAAACATATTTCGACTTCGGTAACTTCCTCGACCTTTTAGAAGGCTGTAACATCGGTTGTGAGCCGGCAAGATACAGCAAACTTTTATCAGTCTTGGATTATTATTGAATTCTACTTATCCCATATACCCTAAGGCTCTTTAAGGAATAAGCAAAATATTTATTAATGTGATACATATAGTATGCCAAATTAAGTATTCCTGATGTGTACTCATCCTAATCACAAAGGAACTAAAGAAAACTTCTATTAGCTAATTATTAACCAAAAAACCGCACAACTCTATTTATTAAACATTTATATATAAAGGTGAAACAAGCTAATGGGAGAAAAAACCACAATTAACACTTATGAGCTTGAAAGAAAACCAACTATTCTACGTTTAATGTCATGACTTATAAATAACACTATCATTTCTCGCTCTTCGCAATTTAAAATCTCTAAGAAAGAGATTCGCGAAAACTTAGCCTATATAAAATCCAACTTGGCATATTTAAAATCTACTTGAGATTAGCACAAGCTATCATCATTAATTGTTAAGGGAGAAAGCTAGAACTCTACACGTTCGATCGGGTCAAAAATTACTTCTTATTCTTACCAACGGAAAACCTACATTTTTGTCTTAACACTTATTATTATTATTATTATTATTATTTGACAAATAAGAACTTAAAATTTTAAAATTTTTGCTATTTTTGTGGGAAAACGGGTACGTGAGAACAAAACAATAAGCAGGTAACATCAAATCGATAGATTCCCTCCCCAAACTAAAATGAAACATTGTCCTCAATGTTTAAAGGCGGGTCTCTACGTAAATCTAAGCCGTTTATGAATTATGCAAAGATAAACGTGAATCGATAAGATGAAAGGATATTGGATTTCCCCAAACTAATTTCACACAAAGGATGAGAAGCTCGAGTGAAACGGGATACAACACCGGACACGAGAGTCTTCAGAAATTGTTGGGTCAATCCTGCAAAAATCACAAGAACAAACAACAAACAACGAAAAACCTCCTCAATGTTTAAAATCGGGTCTCTACGAAAATCCTAAGCCCGTTTATTAATTATGCAAAGATAAACGTGAAAAAAAAAATCCCCCCCCCGATAAGAAGAAAGGATATCGGATCTCCCCAACTAATTTTCACACAAAGGATAGAAGTTCAGTGAAAACGGGATACAACACCGACCAGAGGCTCAGAAATTGTTGTGTCAAATCCTGCAAAAAATGCCAAGAAACAACAAACAAACAAACACAAAAAAACAGGAAGAGATAGCCAGAAAAGGGGGGGATATATTTTGGGGGGGGGGTATAAAAAAAAAAACAACACATCACAACATATTATTTACGAAAATAGAAAGAAAATGGGATAAGCATGGGGGAACTCCCACGAATCGGGTTAGTTTTTGTTTACCGATCGCAAGCTCGACTGCGATCCCTGATTTGTTGTCCCCCTTAGGAAAGTTTGGAGATCCGGGATAACCAATGGTGGTGTATCCCCTCCATAGTAATGCTTAAGACGATGGCAGTTGACTTTGAAATTTGAACCATCGGGATGAGACAATTTGGCTGTGCCATAAGGAAAAACTTCGGTAATAGTGAAAGGACCGGACCATCGGGACTTGAGCTTTCTGGAGAAAATCTTTAATCGGGAGTTGAAAAGTAAGACTTGATCACCAACATTGAAGATTCGATTCTTGATCTTTGAGTCGTGAAGTTTCTTCGTCTTCTCCTTGTAGATTAATGAATTCTCATAAGCTTGATCTCGAAGCTCGTTAAGTTCGTTAAGTTGGAGCTTTCGATGATCACCCGCGGTTTTGAGATCGAAGTTGGCATGCTTAAGAGCCCAATATGCCTTGTGTTCTAGCTCAACTGGTAAATGACATGATTTTCCATAAACTAGCTTGTAGGGCGTGCATCCGATTGGAGTCTTGTAAGCGGTTCGGAATGCCCACAATGCATCGTCTAACTTGTCTGACCATGAGGCACGGTTTTCTCCTACCGTCCTTTCTAAGATTCTTTTAAGTCCACGATTCGTCACCTCGACTTGACCACTAGTTTGAGGGTGGTAAGCGGTAGAAAGACGATGTGTGACACCATATTTAGACATAACTTTATCAAATTTGTCGTTACAGAAATGGGTCCCACGATCGCTTATGATAGCTCTCGGTGCACCGAATCGGGAGAAAAGGGATTTCAAAAATTTGACAACTACTCTAGCACGTTGTGGAGCGTCTTTTGCTTCAACCCATTTGGAAAATAATCGAGCTGCTAATATAATATAAGTGTTACCTATCTAGACGAACGGAAAAGGTCCCATAAAAATCAATACCCCTTCACATCGACAATTTCACAACTTAGATTGCATTTGAGGCATCTCATCACGATGGATAAATTTTGCCTTGTCTTTGACATGCATCACAAGATTTGATCATTGAATTAGCATCCTTATAAATCATGAGGCCCCAAAAAAAGGGGAAAAAAAAAAAAAAAAAAACCTGGCCAAAAAAATCCAAAAATAAAACTTTTTTTCCGAGCGGTGATATTGGCACTATGATGGCCCCCGGTGGGTCCTTCATGACAAGCCTTGAGGATTTCAAGGGCTTCTTGGCCAGATACACACCTACGGATGATTTGATCCGCACATATACGAAAGAGATAGGGATCATCCCAAAAGTAATGCTTTACATCCTTGAAAAACTTTCTCTTTTGTTGAGTTGACATTCCTTTGATGAGAAAATTCCCCGCGTGGTAATTTGCTATATCGGCAAACCACGGGGTACTTTGATTATCATGAGAAGTCACCGTATTCAATGTTTCAAGAGGAAAGGTTTCATTAATCTCCTTAGGATCAAAAACATTCTCATACGGGTTTTCAAGACGAGAGAGGTGATCGGCTGCATAGTTTTCAGCTCCTTTGGTATCAATCACTTTAAAATCGAATTCTTGGAGAAGTAAGACCCATCTAAGCAATCTTGCTTTGGCATCTTTCTTGTTGAAGAGGTATTTCAATGCGGAGTGGTCCGTGTAAACAACACTTTTGTTCATGATAAGATATGATCGAAACTTCTCAAAAGCGTAAACTACCGCAAGCATCTCTTTCTCTGTTGTTGTGTAATTTGATTCTGCTTCGGTCATCGTCTTACTTGCATAATGAATTGGTCTAAAATGCTTCTCAATCCTTTGCCCTAGAACCGCACCTATTGCATAATCACTTGCATCACACATGATTTCAAAAGGTTGGTCCCAATTCGGAGCAATGAGAATTGGAGCTTCGGTTAACTTCTTTTTCAATGTTTGAAAGGCTAGAATGCAATCTTCCGAGAAGTTGAAAGGAGTGTTTTTCTCTAAGAGATGGGTCATGGGTCGAGAGATCTTTGAAAAGTCTTTGATGAATCTTCGGTAAAAACCAGCATGCCCGAGAAAACTTCGAATTCCCTTAACGGTAGTTGGGTGAGGTAGCTTAGAAATCACATCGATCTTAGCTTTGTCGACTTCAATTCCTTTCTTCGAGATCTTATGTCCGAGATATACCTTCTTTCACCAGAAATGGCTATTTTTCCCAATTTAGAGCTAAGTTTGGTGTCTTTCACACCGTTTTAAGCATTTTTTTCTAGATTGGTGAGGCACGTAGAAAAAGAATTTCCAAAAACTGAGAAATCATCCATGAAGACTTCCATTGTCTTTTCAATCATGTCATGGAAGATTGCCATCATACACCTTTGAAACGTGCCTGGTGCATTGCATAAACCAAAAGGCATGCGGCGATAAGCAAACGTTCCATATGGGCAGGTGAATGTGGTCTTTTCTTGGTCATTTGGATCAATTGGAATTTGGAAATAACCCGAGAAACCGTCGAGGAAACAATAGTACTCATTTCCTGCGAGTCTCTCAAGCATTGATCCCATGAACGCAAAGGGAAATGGCTTTTTCTTGTAGCTTCGTTCAACTTACGATAATCTATGCATACTCTCCATCCCGTTACAAGTCTTGTCGGCACTAATTCGTTATCATCATTGGTTTACTACGTATTCCTCCTACTCATTGTACACAGTTAACGGGCTCACCCAAGGACTATCCGAGATTGGGTAGATCAATCCAGCGTCAAGAAGTTTTTCAACCTCTTTTTTAATGACATCATGGATCTTTGGATTAACCCTTCTCTGATGTTGGACCGCTGGTTCATAGTCATCTTCCATTAGAATTTTATGAGAACAAAATTCCGTGGATTTAAACCCTTAATGTTCAGAAAGAGCAACTAAGGCAATGCTATCTATCGGATTTAAGAACCTTTATGAGAGCGGTCTTCTCATCATCACTCAAATCTTTGGCAATATAACAGGCAACTTGTTGTTATCTGCTAAAAATGCGTATTCGAGATGAGGTGTATGTCTTAAGTCAACCTCGGAATTCTTTGATTTGAAGATTCCGCAATTATACAAACATAAGCTCATTCTTGATTTCTTGTAAGTAATTACCTTGATATAGTGATGCGAAGGATCACTATTGAGAAGAGATTCTAGAACTGGGTCGTAATAAGCTTCATCAACTTCTGATGAAGTTGGATCATCGGCTATAGCAAGAAAAGTATCAGCTTCTTCCAAAAGTAGAAAATCACTATCCCCGAAAGGAGTGAGAGTCGGAGAAGAAAGTTGAAACAACGATCGATTCCGGGAGAAGATTGCCATAACGCAACTGAGTCGGAAAAATTCTAAGACTTCTTGTGAGTATTTTCATCACACGTAACATCAATAAGAACAACTTTCCCTTCAACGATTCGAGATTGTTGTACGCAATACAAGGAGTATCACCACATTTAAGGGTTAAAGATTGGATTCATCATTCCTAAGCGTTATCTCTCCTTCGTACACATCGATTAAAGCATGAGCTGTCCTAAGAAAAGGTCTCCCGAGTATCAACGGTACTCCAGATCGCTATGAAATCAAAGACAAACTCGGCCGAAAGAAAAACTTTCCTAACCTTGATAAAAAATAAGTCCTCGTCTAAACAACGTTGGTTTTGGAAATGTTCTGCTCCGGCTAATTCTAACACCATTTTAGTATCATTTAGGCCCGGGAGTCCCAAGCTTTTTCCAAAATGAAAGAGCATGAGATTCATGCTAGCTACCATAAAACGGCATAGGGCTAATTCAATTATCAAACATCCAAAAAATCACATGGGATAAGAAAAGACCCGGGTCCACTACTTCATCTGGAAGCTTTTTGAGGACAACCGCACTACAATTTTCATTCAAAGGTGTCTTGTAACTCGAGTTAACATGTCTTTGTTATTAACCCATCTTTTTGAAACATCATATCAAACTAGGCATATGAATGTGAGAGCATTCAGCGCCCGAAACTTTACTCAAAGTGAAGATTACGGAAAATTTCCATAAACTTGAAGCTAGATATCTACCATTCCACGGAGTTTCTCTTTTGCAATTCTTGAATGGGGTGGGGGGTAGGCAAACAAGACTAGGTCGTTTGAGTAAAAGAAAGCTCTTTGATTGGTTCTTTGTCTTCGTTTTGATCTTGGACAAGGAGGTTGGATGTCTTCGGTGCTAGGTAGCCTCCGTATCCTTTGTCACCTCACTTTCCTTTTCCACCACCTGGGACGTGGAACTGAGGTCCACATATGAGGTACCATTCGTGTGGTAATGACCTTGGCTCTTCCTAGTGGTTTAGGAATGTATTGCTTGGTAACGAACTTGAACATGAAGCTTGGTTGGTATGATAGTTTTGCCATAAACTTAGCATCATCTTTTGAAAATCATCTTGCTTCTTTTGATAATCATTGTAAACTCTTTGAAAATCATTTTGGTTTCTTTGAAAATAACCAACATCATTTGCAAGTAATTCATGTATCGCATCATTAGCTTAGCATAACTTTCAAATCCGTTTTAGACACACCTTAAATTATGAAACGGGAGGTAAAGCTTGATAACCAAAGGTTGATTTGTTGGTGGATGGTATGTGGGGGCTTAATAAACAGCTCCTTGATGTTTTGACGGTTTTGGTTAAAAATGCCTCCACGGTTTTGACTCAAATTTGAAATTGTTTCCTGATAACGGATTTGGTTTTCCCTTGGTTGTTTTGAACATTTGGTTTATATACAACCGGGTTGGACTCATTTGTTTTTGCCAAATTAGGAGGAAACAGGAAATACAAAAGAGCATAAAAACAATTTCTTTGAACAAAGTTGCCAACGGCTGGCGGTTTGTATTGGAATTGATGAATTATTATCATAGAAAAAAACGATTAATCGTTCCTTGTTAATGGACAATTGATGAATTGTGGTTTGAAACCACAATGTGGACACAAACTTCCTCCCTGCTATGATGGTAGCAGAGTCGATTGTTTTTCACCAATCTCTTTCTCTAAAACGCTCATTCGAATATTCATTTTTGTCCTTCAAGTAAGGCGTTCATTTATAGAATCTCGAAAGAATTAGTGGAAGTGAAGAAGTAGAAAAGAGCATTCATAATCGCCTTGAATATCATTCGGACGACTTCTTGAATAACGCACTTTGGATTTACTTTCGATTATGGCTAAACCTTCTCGAGGCAACTTATCTACAAAATTGCCACCCGCGGCGGCAACTAAGGCAGCTTGATCATTTATCAAAGAATTGTAAAACGTATCATTGGTGTAAATCCGAGAAACATGATAGGACATTGACGAAGAAGTTCTTTGAACGTTCCCATGCATCGTTTGAAGGTTTCATCGGTTTCATGGTAGAAAGTAAGTGATATGATTCGAAGGTAAGTTGTTTTCGAAGGTGGAAAGAATTGGTTTATGAATTTCGAGACAAGATCATCCCACGTTAGAATTGATCTAGGAGGTTCCTTATCTAGCCAATCTCGGGCTTCACCGTCTAGAGATAAGAGGAAAAGCAAAAGCTTAATCGGGAACTTCGGGATGTCTAAACGTAGAAGTAACCTTGTTGAAAAATCGAAGATGATTATGAGGGTCTTGTTTACCCGTAAATTGATTACTTTGAACAAGATTAATCAAAGTTTGTTTAAGCTCAAAATTGTTTGCATTTATCGGTGGAACAACAATTGCATCTTCGTATCCCTCGATGGGAGCTTGTAGCATTTGAGCCATGGTACGATTGTCGGCCATTGGAATCTCGGGTTCCTCAACAATAACCGTTGTTAATTGTTGTTGTCGACGATTTCGATTACGAGCTTGAGATCGAGTGCGCATGCACTAAAAATAAAGAAATTAAAAAGCAAACAAAAATTACACTATTTTTTTTGAATTTTTTTGAATTTTTTTATAATCTATTTTAAACGGATACACGAAAGACAACTTAAAACCAAATAATCAACTTACTTCACGGTAGCTCTTAAAAATTTCTTCTTAAGGTGAGCCGTATTTCGTAAGTGACACAAATGGCAAGTTTTTGAATCTTTGGTTCGATTTGGGAACTTTTCAAGTTCACCGGAACTTATTTATGATAATACCTCAATTGAAGGTATTATATGTTGGTGTTCGTTTACCAACTTGGTGCATATTATTTTTTTTAAGGAAATTTTTTTTATATATTTATATGATAATTATACTAAAAAGAAAAAGAAAATATTTTTTTACTTTTTTTTTGGATTTTTCAAATATTTAACAAAAATGAAACTTTCGAGGACGAAAGGATCTTCAAACCAAATCAACAAACGTAAACGATGGAATCTTTAACACAAATCCCTGGCAACGGCGCCAAAAACTGGTTGTTATTATTATACACTATAAAATATACGATATAATACCACAAGAGCAATTAAGAAAATTCCCTAAGGAAATTTCACTCTTAAAAGATATATATATATAATATATAATACGTATATTTAACCGGGAAGTATGATCACCCGGGTCGTTTCCCCAACGACTTGCGAAATTGAAACCACGTTTTAGCTCGGATTATGATTTGAATGAGAGAAAGGGTATTTTTGATTATCTATAACTACTAAATAAAAGCAAAAATAAACAATTAAAAGCAATTAAACACTTAAACAAATTAACGGGAGCAATTAAAAGCGACAAATAAGCAAAAACACTAAATTAACTCCTAAAAATGCAAACTAAATTTCTAAACCTAAAATAGGACCAAAGAAAATTTTAAGAAAAAGAAAAACATTTTTTTAATTATTTTTGAATTTTTTATGAATTAAAAACTATTTTAATCTAATTAAATCTAAAAAATAGCAAATTAAGTCCTAAAAATTTAGAAAAATGATTTTTAAACTTAGAAAAGTCTAAAATAACATAAAAACTCAGAAAACTATTTTTAACTATTTTTAAAATTAAAATCCTATTTTTAAACTTAAAATTAAAAGCTCAAAAATGAAAATTAAAATCTAAAAG
>BQNB010046286.1:16644-41087 GCA_026074375.1 Tanacetum coccineum | reverse complement strand
TGCAGCTGTGCGTTCTACAAGAAACAAGAAGGTCGCCCTTGTGTCTCAAGATTGAGCCTCCTAGTTGCTAAACATACGAGTTGAAAACCTATGCAAAATAGAAAGAGAACTAGTGTGGTATATCCTATATCATAACACGGGGTCGATTCTTGGATCGGGCTAGTTTCTAGAGAGAGAAACACTTGAGAGAGAATATCTAGAGAGAGAAAGTGTTTTCTTTTGTAAAAGTAATTATGACTAGCTTACCTCTTCCAAAGTTGAAAGAGGCTATATATAGTACTTACAATATACTGGGTATTCGTACCCGACTTAAAACCGAAAAATGTACTATTAACTATTAAACTACGAGCTATAATAAACAGTAAAATACACTGGGTGACCGAGTCTTTTTCTAGTATCTAACACTTATGATCTTATAGAGCTTATGGAAGACTTAAAACAGAATGTGAGCTTATTGAACAAGAAATTGAGCTTACTTGAGCTTAAACGGGTCGAAATGAGGGTTTTGGGTTCGTACGCCTAGGAAATGACTTCAATGGTTTCCTTCTCTTGTTTTCTTGGCTTCTAAGGGCTGGGTACTTCTTCCTTGGCTTCCTTACTTCTGCTAGAACTTGGTTTGAACTTAGATTTAAGGTGGAAAAGAGTTGTGAGGATGAAATGAAAGTGTATGTGTGTGTTCGGCTTATATAGGGCTCAAATGACTTAGGGGCCAAGTTTTCTTGGAGTAGGCACCAAGATTACTTGGTGTGGTGGCCAAGGGCTGTCATGGTGACTAATAGAAAGCTAGGGTGAGGTGTAGGGAGGTGGTGATGGTTCGAAAATCAAAGATGGTGACAAGTAGCTTACTTAGTGTGCAACTTGTGGTAGTAGCTTACAAGGAGGTGATGGAGGTGCTTGTAAGGTGCTGGAGTGATGGTGATGTGGTGGTGAGGTCATGGTGATGAAGGTGGTGGTGAGTCATGGAGGAGCTTGAGGTGTTTATTTAGTTTATACATGGCTGTTTTTGGACAGCCAACATCAGTCCCTCTCCAACACCTGTCTCGGTAATTTGTTGCCATTTACAAATCGTAATTTTTATCACCTCAAAACCATGAGCAATGGTTTAGATATACACAGAGTCCTCTACAACTTTTAAGTTATAAATATTCAGGGTTACTTTCCTCCAAAAAGCTAGAGATAACAGCCATTTACTACATGTGTGCAGAATTTACGCACCTTTGCCATTTCGGCTATAACTAATTCATCCGATGTCGAATCAGGGTGATTCAATCGGCAAAATGATCATAAGACATAGGGCTACAACCTAGTATTTTTACTTAATACCTAGAACCTACTGATTTTGGCCCTAGATTTTATGTTTATACACACGGATCAGATTCTGAAAACTATGAACTAGTTTAAGGTGTAATGGGTTTGCTATGGTTTTAGATTTGGTTTAGGGTTAGAGGAATTACGATTTTAGATTAGGGTTAGAATGAATTTAGGGATTAGGTTTAGGATTTAGGAGTGTGGCCTCTTTGGGTGATTTTGTACTTTGTGTTAAAGTGGTGGTAAGATATAAACATGATTTAGGAGGTAAAATGACCTAGTTTGTATTTCATGCACAATTGACTTGTACATTGAGCTTTAGAAGGTTGTACTAGGGTTTAGGAGAGAAAATATATTCAAAAGTTTGGCATTGTAACTTGTACACATGCTTTGAACATTTGTACACTTGTTTTGACATGTAATTAGAGTTTTTGGAATAAACGTTAACGTATAATGCTTGTTTTTTAAAAACCAATGTCCACCCACTACCCCCACAACCCCTTAAATAGATAACGTACATGGTAAAAATAGACTTGACATATTAGGATGTTTACATGATATAAACATAGATATAGATGACATTGATAGAGGTTGCGTGAGCTCGTTTACTGTAGTTATGTAAACTACGTTACATAATGGAATAAAACAAAAAATTTCCCTGTAAAAAGGTAGTATATATAGATGTTACATTGCATCTAATTTAATAGATGAATAATTATATTGATGAAAATTTCGAATTGTTATACCCACAAATCTTAAAATAAGCTGAAAAAATTGAATACAAATCATCATAACAGTGGGTTACGTTGTTATAACACTGAAGTGTAATAATTGGCAATGAAGTACAATTAATTAATAGAAAACATTGTTATTGCCCCTAAGTAGCTATGACATCAATACGTAACATGGTAAATCACCGTAGTTACATTGGTTGAGGAAACAAAATGTCCAATGAAAGGTAACTGCCAAAGTTTCCCAATATAATCAAATATATTGCAATTGGTAACCTAAGAAAATAAAGATACAACAACAAGATCGTCTACCCCCGATAGATCTATCCACAATATACGCGTTCACATCGTAAGTGACAAATGGTTCATGAATAAGAAATATTGGCATTGGAAGAGTACTAAGGGCATAATATATCTGGAAAGCTATACAGTTGGAAAAATACTTGCATTTTGGTTTAAATCATGTATTCCCCTCGCGGTTTTATAAATATCAAAAGATTTAAAATGCGGAGGCTATGAACCTCAACCTTAAACAGTGAAATCTGATTGATGCAAAAGTATATCAAATGAAATACAGCTACATCACGCAACCTTGGGTAAATTATGTCAATTCTTAGTGTGAAGGTTTATGTTTTCAAAACATTATAAAGTTTAAACTGTATACTTGATTTATTAAATTTAATGGAAATATTGAAAGACACGTTTTCGGTAAGCCATCAATAATTTAGAGGTCATGTAAGTAAACGTTTGAGGAGCCAGGATACTTAAATCTAAATCAGCAAACGCGTCAAAACGTAATACCCAATAAACACCTCACATGAAGGCTCCCTAGTATCTTGAGTACAAAAACATATAAAGTTTCTTTAAAAAGTTAGTAGATATAAATTACGTTAAAATATAAACTTTTTAAAAATATAATACTAAATTGTTTTAATAATGCGTCGATCGTTTATTAATAGTGATAAATTTATCGGGTTTTAAGATAAAATTGAGTTTTAAATTATTAATATATATTTTTATAATTTATATAAAATTATTATATTTTATATTATATTTAAATGTTTGCAAAAATAGCAAAATATTTACCCACGATTTATAATAACTTTTACAAGTTTAGACCTTATATATATAAAGTAATATATAATTTTAAACCTTTAACTTTGAAACTTGAAAGATAGGTCCTTATAGTACTAAAGCGTTTAGAAAATGACATTTTCAGCCCTCTAGTTATAACATTTCAAAAAAGTTACGATATATACCCCTTGCATGGAATATATTTACAAATCAAGTCATGAAAAGAGCTTGAACTCATGAAAAGAGCTTATGAGCTCGAAAATACCAAAATGGGTTCGTTTGGTTTAGGAAAACCAAACCATATGGTTTTGTTGTTCAAGGGCTTTAAAACAATAGTTTACTTATGAATCTTATAGATCTTATGAAGACATAAAACAGAATGTGAGCTTATAGACAAGAGAATTAGCTTGACTAGACTTAAAACTTGTCGTAAAATAGAGGGTTTTGTGTTTCGTACGCCTATAGAGATGACTTCAATGGTTTTTCTCATCTCTTGTATTTTTTTTTTTACTTGGCTTTCTAGAGGGCTGGTACTTCTTCCTTGGCTTTCTTACTTCTGCTAGAACTTGGTTTGAACTTAGATTTAAGGTGGAAAAGAGTTGTGAGGATGAAATGAAAGTGTATGTGTGTGTTCGGCTTATATAGGGCTCAAATGACTTAGGGGCCAAGTTTTCTTGGAGTAGGCACCAAAGATATACTTATGGTGTGGCCAGGGCTGTCATGGTTACTAATAGAAAGCTAGGGTGGTGTGTAGGGAATGTGTGATTGGTTCGAAAATCAAAGAATGAAGACAAGTAACTTACTTAGTGTGCAACTTGTGATTATAGCTTACAAGGAGTATGTAGGTAGACTTGTAAGGTGTCGAGTGATGGTGATGGTGGTGGTGAGGTCATTGATGATTAATGGTGGTGGTGTGGAGTCATGGAGGAGCTTGAGGTGTTTATTTAGTTTATACATGGCGGTTTTTGGACAACCAACACCTGTCTCGGTAATTTGGTTGCCATTTACAAATCGTAATTTTTATCAACTTCACACGCAGTGAGCAATTTTCGATAATTGAGTCCACTAACTTTTAGTTTTTTACATATTTAAGGGGTTACCTATAAACAAAAAGCTAAAGATAACAGCTAATTACTACAGGTTGTTCAGAATTTCCGCACCGTTTGCCGATTTCGCCAATAACTAACTCGTCCGATGTCGGAATTATAGTGATTTAATCGCAAAATGACACAGCGACATAGGGCTACAACCAAGAGTTTATTTACTTAATACCCAAACCTACTGATTATGCTAATTTATGTTTATTAACGATCAGAATCTGAAACTATGAAACTAGTTTTTAAGGTGTAATTGATGTTGCTATGGTTTTATGATTTTGTTTTAGGTTAGAAGAATTATATTACGGTTTTTAGGATTAGGGTTAGGAAATGATTTAGGGAATAGGTTTAGGATTTAGGAGTATTGTGCATTGGGTGTTTGTACTTTTGTGTCAAGAGTGGTGGTAAGATATAAACATGATTTAGGCGGTAAAAAGACCTAGTTTGTATTCCATGCACAATTGACTTGTTACATTGACTTTAGAAGTTTTGTACTATGGTTTAGGATAGAAAATAAATTCAAAAGTTTGGCATTGTAACTTGTACACATGCATTGAACATTTGTACACTTGTTTTTTTACATAAATTAGAGTTTTTGAATAAACGTTAACGTAAAATGCTTGTTTGGAATATACGTTTGTAAATCGGTACGTAAAGAAGGATAACAAATCATGGTAAAAAAGACTTGACATCTTAGCATGATTTACATGATAAAAACATATATAAAGATGCAATTGAAGAGGTTGCGTGAGTCTTTTAACAGTAGTTTAGTAAACCTACGTTACATAATGGAATAAAACAAAAAAAATTCCCTGAAAAAATGTAGTATATATAGATGTTTACATTGCATCTGAAATTAAATAGATGAATAATTATAATGATGAAATATTCGATTGTATTAAACCCACACATATTTCTTAAATAAAGCATAAAAAATTGAATACAAGTCATCATAACAGTGGGTTACTTTTTTTTATTTGTTTGTTATACACCCATAGTGTAATAATTGCAATGAGTACAATTATTATAGAAAACAGTGTTATTGCCCTAAGCTTATGATATTAATACGTTAACATGGAAATCACCGTAGTGACATTGGTTGAGGAACAAATGTCCTCGTGGAAAGGTAACTTGCCAAAGTTACCCCCATTATAGATACAAATACAGTGCTAAGTTACCTTAGTGTTTAGAAAATAAAGATACAGACCAACAGGATCGTCATCACCCCGATAGATCTAACCAACAATATTCCGCGTCACCTCTCCGTAAGTGACTAATGTTCATGATAAGAAATATTGGCATTGGAAAGTACTTAGGCAAGTAATATATCCTGGATAGCATACAGTTGAAAAATACTGCATTTAATGGATTCAAACATGTATTTCCCCTCCGTGTTTATAAAATTATTCAAAGTATTTAAAATGCGAGGCTATGAACTCACCTTAACAGGGAAATCTAATTGATGGCAAAAATATATCAAATGAAAATAACAGCTACATCACGCAACCTTGGGTAATATGTCAAGTCTTAGTGTGATGGTTTATGTTTCAAAACTTTATAAAGTTTAACGTATTACTTTGATTTATTATAATGGAATATTTGTATCTCTGTTTCGGATTGGATAGAAAAGCCATTCATAATTTAAAGAGTCTTGTCGTAAACTTGAGAGCAGGACACTTTAAATCGTAAATCCAGCAAACTCGTCAAAACGTATACCCAAATGAAACTCCTCACATGAAGCTCCCTAGTAACGTGATACGATAAACTTTTAAGTTTCTTTAAAAGTTAGTCGATGATAAATTACGTTAAATATATAACGTAATTGTTTTATAATGCGTCGATCGTTGATTACTAGTGATAAAGTGTACAAAAATGGCAATAAATACCCTTGATTTATAAACTTTTACAAATTTAGTCCTTTATAAATAAAGTATATATAATTAAATCCTTTAACTTTAGAACTTGGCAAAACAACCCCTTGTAGTTATAACTTTAGGAAAATGACATTTTCAGCCCCTCTAGTTATAAATTTCAGAAAGTTACGATATATACCCCTATGCATGAAAACATTTGCAAATCAAGTCCAAAATTCATAATTTTGATATTTTTCAATATAGAAAGTAATTTGCAGGTTATAGCTTATTATAATAAGCCAAAATAAGTTAGAATGAATAAGTTTTACGAGCTTGAACTCATGAAAAGAGCTTATGAGCTCGAAAATACCAAAATGGGTTCGTTTGGTTTAGGAAAACCAAACCATATGGTTTTGTGGTTCAAGGGCTTAAACAAAAGTTTACTTATGATCTTATAGAGCTTATGGAAGACTTAAAACAGAATGTGAGCTTATTGAACAAGAAATTGAGCTTACTTGAGCTTAAACGGGTCGAAATTAGGGTTTTGGGTTCGTACGCCTAGGAAATGACTTCAATGGTTTTCTTCTCTTGTTTTCTTGGCTTCTAAGGGCTGGGTACTTCTTCCTTGGCTTTCTTACTTCTGCTAGAACTTGGTTTGAACTTAGATTTAAGGTGGAAAAGATTTGTGAGGATGAAATGAAAGTGTATGCGTGTGTTCGGCTTATATAGGGCTCAAATGACTTAGGGGCCAAGTTTTTTTGGAGTAGGCACCAAGATTACTTAGTGTGGTGGCCAAGGGCTGTCATGGTGACTAATAGAAAGCTAGGGTGAGGTGTAGGGAAGTGGTGATGGTTCGAAAATCAAAGATGGTGACAAGTAACTTACTTAGTGTGCAACTTGTGATAGTAGCTTACAAGGAGGTGATGTAGGTACTTGTAAGGTGTCGGAGTGATGGTGATGTGGTGGTGAGGTCATGGTGATGAAGGTGGTGGTGAGTCATGGAGGAGCTTGAGGTGTTTATTTAGTTTATACATGGCGGTTTTTGGACAACCAACACCTGTCTCGGTAATTTGGTTGCCATTTACAAATCGTAATTTTTATCAACCTCAAACCAGTGAGCATGGTTAGATATTTGAGTCCTCTACAACTTTTAGTTTTACATATTCAGGAGTTACTATACAAAAAGCTAGAGATAACAACCATTTACTACAGGTGTGCAGAATTTCCACACCTTTGCCATTTCGGCTATAACTAATTCATCTGACGTCGAATCGGGGTGATTCAATCGGCAAAATGATCACAAGACATAGGGCTACAACCTAGTGTTTTTACTTAATACCCAGAACCTACTGATTTTGCCCTGATCTTATGTTTTATTAACGGATCAGATTCTAAAAACTATGAACTAGTTTAAGGTGTAATGGGTTTGCTATGGTTTTATGATTTTGGTTTAGGGTTAGATGAATTAGGGTTTTAGGATTAGAGTTTAGAACGATTTAGGGATTAGGTTTAGGGTTTAGGAGTTGTGCATTGAGTGTTTGTACCTTGTGTTAAAGTGGTGGTAAGATATAAACATGATTTAGGAGGTAAAATGACCTAGTTTGTATTTCATGCATAATTGACTTGTACATTGAGATTTAGAAGGTTGTACTAGGGTTTAGGAGGGAAAATATATTCAAAAGTTTGGCATTGTAACTTGTACACATGCTTTGAGCATTTGTACACTTGTTTTGACATATAATTAGAGTTTTTGGAATAAACGTTAACGTATAATGCTTGTTTTGGAATAACGTTGTAAATGTTACGTTAAATGGATAACGTACATGGTAAAAATAGACTTGACATATTAGGATGTTTACATGATATAAACATAGATATAGATGACATTGGTAGAGGTTGCGTGAGCTCGTTTACTGTAGTTATGTAAACTACGTTACATAATAGAATACAACAAAAAATTTCCCTGTAAAAAGGTAGTATATATAGATGTTACATTGCATCTAATTTAATAGATGGATAATTATATTGATGAAAATTTCGGATTATTATACCCACAAATCTTAAAATAAGCTAAAAAGTTTGAGCTTATGCTATATGAGACGAAATCAAATAAGATCATACATAAGCTCACATATAAGCCGAAACAAACACCCCAAAGACAAAAACAATGGCGCGCGTATATGCAAGTAGAAATGAGAAAGACGCACGCCCACAGAGAAAAGGAACACAAAAACACGTGGATGCCTACATCATAAATTAATGAATGGATTAAAAATAATCACAAACCACAGGCTGCCCATAGTATATATGAAACTACATCCTACCTGTCAATATATATAGTGTACATTATCCATGCATAGATATACATTTTTAATACCTACATCATAAATTATTTTTAATATATATCAATCAATCAGAAGAAGACGTTTAAGAAGAAAAAGAAAAAATGGCACCAACTGCAGCAATGCTAACACTTATAGGAGGCGACCACCACCCCATGAATAAGTCCACGTTTTCTAATCATCAGGCGAAAATCGCAGCTAATGCAATGAAATGGGTTCTAAATATGATGCCATATTATCATCATGAGACGATGACATCATCATGCAGTGATCAAACAAAGGGATTAACTCAGACTTTGCAAGACAAGTCTACTGCAGATGGATTGAATAAGAGGTAGCTGGTGATAATAAAAAGAAATGTGACTAATTTTCTCATTTACAGAATGTATGTATGTATATATGATGCAACTGTATTACCTACCTTTTTTTTAACGCTAAGGGTGATTTTTTAATTAAGATGTGACACATGTCACTCTATGATGTATTCTTTTAAAATGAGATGGATGGTCAAGATTGCACCTCCTTATTTTAATTTTTGATGAACCCCACAACTTAAATGTTTTATATAATAGTATAGATATAGATAGGCTTTGCATTCAAATAAGAATCTCTAGCTGTATATATTCATGCAATGGGGTCAGACCAGATCTCATCTGCCTTGCCTAGTATGTTTTTTTTTTTTTAATCTCGAATGGCCAGTTAAAAAAAGTTGTCCAAAGTCTATTGATGTCGATCATAATTCATAAATATATTATTTTCACGAGTCTCCTCCTCTCTTTAAATATGAAAAAACATGCTTTCAAATTATTATAGATTATGTATTCGATGATTGCATTTTAGGAGGCTGTTTGTTTCGGCTTATGAAACATAAGGTCAAACATAAGTTTATTTGGGCTTATATTTCATAAGCCCCAATTTTCTGGCTTATTTTCAGAATTCAGAGCTTTTATAAGTTTATTATATCATAATAAACTTATATAAGGCCACAAGTCTCAAAATATCCTGAAAAATTAGGCATTATGAAATATAAACGCATTTGGACTTGCCATTCATAAGCCGAAACAAACACCCCTAAGTATATATGAAATTAATCATTAAATTAAAGTGATATATAAAATTAATTCTATTACTTATTACACATACATTTTCAATTTCTTTAGGTAGGCCACAATAAGAAGCCTATGGGATCAATATTTTTTTTTGTACATTAGCTTTTTTTAAACTGCAACCGATATGTGATTAATTTAGTGCAATAAAGAGACCGCCGTCTTTTTTTCTGATTTTTTAACAATATAATTAATATTTCATTAGTAATCAAAACATTACATAATAATTCAAATAAAATAAAATAAACATTACAATAAAAATTCAAATAAAATGACAAATTAGTGTTGATTTGCTCGACGCCAAATATGTTCTACTAAATGGGCTTTAAGGCTTAGATGAGTTGTTTTGTCGTGTATCTTTGTAATAACTTCTAACGTTTCTTCATGCGTTCGAATGAGATCATCATCATCACGATGTTGCTCCTTTGGAAAAAAGACGGGAGAAAATTGCTATCCCGATGTCTTGTAAAATCATATTATGTAATATGATGCATGCGTACATCATATCCGTTATTTTACTTAGCGTCATATGTCGTGTCGGATGTTTAATTACAACCGAATTTTTCTTTAGGACAACAAACGTTCGTTCCACATATTTACTTGTCGATTCGTGCACATTCTTATACCTTATTCATTTTGTATCATTCGCCCTCGGATTTGAAATGGACTTCATAAGAACATACCATTCCGGATATGCTATGTTAGAAAGATAATATCCCCTTTTATAAGCCACGTCGTTAGCCACAAATGAAACATCCGATGCTTTCCCGGATTTGAGATCATTGAAAAGAGGAGATTGTCGTATAACATTCACGTCGTTGTTCGGCCCGACGACATCAAAAAACGCATGCCAAATCCATATGTCTTGGGAGGCAATTACTTCTAATAAAATGAATGGATTTGACTCATGATCACTCCTACAGATTTGAGCTTTAAATGCATTTGGGCAATTCTCTCACACCCAATGCGTAAAATCATTGCTTCCTATCATCCAAGAAAACCCATGTTTTTGCTCGTGAAAAGCATAGAGTTTTTCGATATCAGTATATGTCGGCTTTCGCAATCACTGCTTAGTTATAAATAAGGGCAATTATCAATTATTTCTTAAACAATGTGCGTGAACAGTTTTCGGCTCATTCGGAATCGCGTACAAAATGTCAGAGAAGAAGCCGCCACTAGACGACTACGAGTACCATAATGATCTCTGTCTACTGGTTTTCGTGTGATTTTTTGGTTTAAAGTTTGAATAACTATTGGGAAGTGCTCATGTCATAACAATAATTATACGGTCGGAGATACATGAGCTTATGCGGTCACACACGCATACATCGAGATACTACCATTATAATGTAATTTTTTTGTATTTTTTAAATTTCGAGTATTTTTTAATTATCGTATTGTAATTTGTATTTTTACTTAAATGAATGAAAATTAGTCGGTTTGGAAAAAATTGAAAATGAAATAAAATGATGGGTTCTAAAAGTGGGGGTTTGACTTAAGTAATGGGGTGAGTGTTTTTTTGGTGTGTGAGTGAGACGTAAGTGAAAATGAGAAAATCTCATGTGCGCGCATGTGACAGTTTGGCTTAAGCCACTACACCTAGTGCTCTAAGGCTAGACACAATGGGCATTGTTCCCTTCACCTCCACGCTAGCCCAAATCACCATTCAACACATTACCACTCCTCCCATCTTTCAACCACAATGGTCACCAATCTCTTTACCAGCATTAAAAATACTTACTTTATAGCACTGGACATTCCTAACGACAAATAATTAACAATATTCGATATTGTGGGAAGTGTTTCGTGTAACGTTCAAAATAAAACGTTGAAAAGATGAAAATTTATAGATATAGATATGATATGAATAACAAAGATATGTAGTAGTCATTAGTAGAGATCATTACTTAAAATAGCCATTTGAAAAAAGTCCAGGCGTAATAACAAAGATATGTAGTAGTCATTAGTAGAGATCATTACTTAAAATAACCATTTGAAAAAAAGTCCAGACGTGTGATTTTCAACATCTATGTGTTTTCAACATTTAAACATTATTTCCTTAAAAAGAATTTTAAGAGATTCAACATGTTGAAAAAAAGTAGGCAAATGTTTTATAGGTAGTATAGAAGTATAGATATAGATATTTCCAGCCGTGTACAGCCGTGTATTTCCTTCAATACCTTATTAGTTATGCATTTTAAGCCATAATTTCTTAATATTGCGGTGTACAACCATAATTCTTTCAATACTTTCCATAATATTCACTTTTTAATTCATAATATTGCCGCGTACAACCATAATTCTTCAACCCTTGCCATAATTCCTTTGATCAATTCCAGAATTTTAAAGTTTCCATATATAGTTTTAACTTTTCAACTTTTTCAACTTTAATTTGCCAAATATATACTACATTATAAAGGAAAAACACCCTTTCTTGAATCTTGAATGTTGAAAAATTCTATACTTATCTAAGAAAACTTTAAAAAAACTCCACGCCAATTAATTGAAATAATAAACAAAAAAGGAAATAGGAAGGTACCATGCATAATAGGAAACTACAACTATTTACCGATAGGAATTTCCGGCGCTATACGCGGGTATTCGTCTAATCACCTTTATAAGGAGTATAGATTTCCATATATAGTTTCAACTTTTTCAACTTTTCAAAATTTGCCAAATCTATTTTATAAGGAATATAGATATAGATAGATCAAGATCAAATAAACTTTCTAAATGTTACAAATTTCAAACGTCAAAATATGTTCAACATCAAATAACTTACGAACAAATTTACATATCAACAATATTAGAAACTTACAAATAAACAAATTTACACAAAAAAAAAAATACAGAATATTATTTACACTTTGTAACAAAATTAAACAAACTTTACCTAAACCTTATAACAAAATTTATAACAAACTCTTACCTAAAACTTATAACAAACTTTTACTTAAACCTTATAACAAAATTTATACAAGATTTAAGAAAAGGTGGTTTTTCCTTTATAATGTAGTATAGATTTGCAGCACTCTTACCAATTGTAATCATCAACACCAATAGAATTAAAGATCACTTGGGCCTGAGATGCGATGTAGGTAGGGGTGTTGATCGGTTCGGTTATCGGGTTATACGGTTAGTTTGGTTAATTTTTTGTTGGGTCAACCCGAAAACCGAACCGAACCGAACTAGAATTCAACCGAACCGAACCGAACCGAAAACCGAAAACCGAATTTGAATTCGGTTTGGTTCTCGGGTTGACCCGAATAACCCTAATTTCACAATTTTAAAAAAAAATTAATAATAATTACATAGATTTTTAGTAAACAAAAAATTATTATTAACATAAAAAATATTTTTTACATATTATGATAACATTTTAATGGTATATATATATATATATATATATATATATATATATATATATATATATATATATATATATATATATATATATGGATGGGTTCTAGGGAAAACCATATTTTGCTAGAAAACCTAGAAAACTCAGAAAACCAAACAGATGCCCTAAAAAAACCAAACAGATGCCCTAATTTTTTCAGACTAAAAATTGGATTTTCAGGCAAATATGGCCTCGATATAATGTCTGTAAAAAACTCAAAAACCAAACAGATGCCCTAATTTTTTCAGGCTATATAAAAGATTTTTTAGGGCATCTGTTTAGTTTTTTAGGGCATCTGTTTGGTTTTTTTGGGTTTTTACAGAGAGTAAATCGAGGCCATATTTGCCTGAAAAAACAATTTTTAGCCTGAAAAAATTAGGGCATCTGTTTGGTTTTTTTAGGGCATTTGTTTGGTTTTTCTGGGTTTTCTGGGTTTTCCACCAAAATTAGGTTTTCTCATGATC
The DNA here is from genome assembly GCA_026074375.1 of Tanacetum coccineum. Lineage (NCBI taxonomy): Eukaryota > Viridiplantae > Streptophyta > Magnoliopsida > Asterales > Asteraceae > Tanacetum > Tanacetum coccineum. The sequence continues at coordinate 27,712 of BQNB010046286.1, read as the reverse complement.
CCATCCCTATATATATATGTAACACCCTTTTTTCTGAGCACGCAGCGGAATGTTTGAATATCCGAGGGCGTTACATTATTGGGTCAATAGCACAAGATCTGAGAACGACTACTAAACGTGTCGTTTGAAAAAGATACATTGGATTAACAAAATACTTGTTTGTTACATAAGCCCATGGCTTCAAATTGTTCAACGATATAAATAAAGATTCCGGTTTATAACAATTGTCCCCAAAATGTAATAAGACCCAAAATCTTAAGTGTTGACTCTTTCAATTATTGACTCCAATGTATCATCGCACCTCGGTGCCTTTTGACCTGAAAAACTATTTAAACGTCAAATAAAGTTGTAGTGAATTATAGGTTTATGCAAATCAATCGGTGTAGGACGCCAAGATTTTCCAAGTTGTTGATTAAAGCCAACAAATGCAAACATCATAAAAAGTAATTACGTTTTCCTAAGCTCATGACACTAAAGCTCGACATATATGAATGCAAATATAAATTTGCCAACAGGTGTCCGTGAATGATGTGCTAACCCCGCAACATCCCAGATTCGACATGGTATGCGTTCGTTCCCAGTGATAGCTAGGTCACTTCCGAACGGGGATTGTCTAAACCCTAATAGATCTATCCATTAACATTCGCGCCCACACAATGTATTCCCAATCTCATCTATGCAATTAACAGTTCATGATCATGGACATAATGGGTTATGGTAACTTAGGCAAACACGTAATCATGGTATAAAATGTTACACTACGATACATTACTTTGATTTAGTTTGGTCCATTTTGTAAAGCCAATAGCATTGGTTCTACCCCAAGGATGTAAATCATTTTAAATATATTGTTAAAACATGGGCTGTGAACTCATCCTTGCAGGTTGTTTCTCCGAATGATAATAAATATCCAAGCAAGTAGTTGATCACACCGTCAAGTACCTAAGTAAGTACGGTCAAGTCTTAGTTTACACATTTAAGCTAACGACTCATTGTATAAACTAAATTCCATTTTAAGTTTATATATACCGTTATCACTTGTGTGGTGACGCACAAGATTATTGTATTTATAATTCCGATGGTTCTCGAGAAACGTGAAATCATTATTAATAAATATACTTATTTATTAACTTGTTATTAAACCCGTTCAATGTCCGAATATCTTAATGTTCGACCGACTCGTTAAGTGTTTTATTTATTTCACTTTTGTTTACTAACATGCCCTTAAGTTTCTAGTTATTATACTTTAGCCCTTAGGTTTATAAATATAAACATTTATATTTTAAACCCTTTAGTTTCGATAGTTACATAATTAGTCCCTTAAGTTTACCAAGGTGTAGTTTAGGTCCTTATAATTACACTTTAATCCCTAAATTTCAGAATGTTTCAAAAACAGTCCCTGGGGTTATTGAAATTCGAAAATGACAAAGTTGATCCCTTATGTTTCGAATTGGACACTTTTAGTCCCTCAATTTGCGAAAATAGCATATTAGCTCCAAATAAAATTTAACAAGTGTCATTTCTCTTTATTAAGCTCAATTAAGTTATAAAAATTGTTTCGGCTTAAAAATAAGCTTATCGAGCTTATTTTTGGCTTAACGGGCCTTATTGGGCCCGTTAAGGTCCGTTTAGCATTTTAACGATCCGTTATAGTTTTAATAAGTCCAAAAGTCTATAATAAGCTCACGAGGGTCTGTTAAGCTTAAAATAAGCTCGGGGAGCTTATTATGGCTTATTTCGAGCTTATTGGGCCCGTAAGCCCAATAGCTTAACCCGATACACCCTTTTTGAGTTTTTAGACTTTTCTAGTTCATTTTCAACTTGTATTAAGCCCAAACAAACTGTTTTTATTTCAGCTTATTCGAAATAAGCTAATAAGCACTTCTATTGGGCCCGTTGGGTTCGTTATGGGCCCGTTAAGGGATTTAGGGGTTTGGGCCTAACCTATATGGGTCCATTAGCTATACTTTAGGTCCATCAAGTTTATAAAGCTGTATAAATTTACCAATAAGCTGCCATGAGCTTATTATGAGCTTATTCGTTCGCATGAGGCCCGTTAGTGGGCTGGGGAGCCCATTAAGGAAACACATGGATTTATTAGCGTTGTTTTCGGCCCTATGGTATTTCAATAAGCCCCTTACATCGCATAAGTTCTCAAATAAGCTGTTTAATGCTTATTAGTGGTCGTTGGGCTTGTTTTGGGCCTCGTCGGTGGGCTGTTAGGTTTTACGAGTCCATTAGTGGCCCGAATGGTTTATTAGTGTAACATATGGGTCTCGTTAAATCGTCTAGCACTAAAACAATGTGTCTAGCATTTCCTAATCGCGACCCATAACATGCAAACGTTCATTAACCTCGTATACACGCACCCAAGCCAAGTCGTTGTGTTTTTGGCAAATGTTTACGTACGGATTTTCATACATTTCGAATATATCAAGTGATTCTCCCATGGGTTGCTTTCCTTGTATTTTAGATGATACCTAAAGGCTTGACTCGTAACTTAACATGTTTTATACACGTTGTGAATGCTTTCACCACACAAGTTCAAATGTACGTATAACGTACGTGCGTGAACCATGCATGGGTCGAACCATGCATGTTCATGCCCATATTAACTTGGTTACACCCAAGTTAACGTAACTCTTTTCAACTAGACATGAATAAACTAGTAGAATGTAGATAGTTATGAGCTTAGTTCGACTTACAATAGTCCTAGATTCTTGGTTGTGGATTGATGAGGCAACCCGACTCTTGTACACCCAAACGTGTATGAATATGGTTTCCAAAGCTTATAAACCCGCACTCCTTATGCTCGTGTTTTCCTTCTATAGACTTGTATGATGACTCTAGTGTATATTGGTTCGAATGAAACAAGGTGAGTGTGTTTGGTTGCGGGTTGTATCCCGAACAAGAGAAGAGAGAGTTTGAGGTGTGTGTGAGTTAACAAGAGTGTCAAATGGTGAGGCTAAGTGAGTATTTATAGGCAATATGCTAGTTACTCTCTTGGTTTCATAGACAATCCCCACCGAACCAAGTTTGTCCCCTAGGAGGTAGTTTTGAAGTTTCCTAGTTAATCACTCATGGTTTTTATGCTAAACCACTCTAGTACAAGTTTTAATGAGTCTCAAGATGTACAAGATTTACTTAGCTAGTAAAATCTTTAGGCTTTGTGCATTCTTGCTTGGTTAACCGCGGCTAAGGAAGGATCCAAGGGAAAAATGGGTTATTAGCCAATGGGTATTAGGTTAGTTGAGACAATTAGGACAAGCCTTAATTAGTTAGGTGATGTACTAGTACTTTTAAGATCCCTAGCAAGATTTTTAGTGTTTAGTAAATCACTTAGGACGATTTGTATGGGTTCACTTGCCCAATTTCGGCAATCAAGTGATATTAACACAAGATTTTATTTAATTTTGTGTCTAGGCGTTTTATACGGGTATTGGTTTGAGTCTAGGTATTTCTGGGGTGCGTCCCAATGTATTTTATCGCGAAACGTAACCCTTTTTACGTGACCAATAAAAATAAAATACGCAAAGTACGTAATTATCTTCTTAATAATTATTTCTTACTTGGTTGATGTAAACCTTAATTTATTTGGTGACCGTTTACATTCATTGATTATTTTTAGTCTACGCGGTTTAGCTTAAAAGTAAATATTAAAAATTAAACGCGTATCGGACTAAAATAAACGGTGATCATTAATAGAGTCGTACAATGATATGAAAATGAGAAATGTTACAATATATATTATATATATATATATATATATATATATATATATATATATATATATATATATATATATATATATTTATATGAATTCGGTTTTCGGTTCGGAGTGCCAAACCCATATCCAACCCGAGAACCGAATTAGTAGTTCGGTTCGGTTCAGTTTTAGCGAATTCGGTTTGGTTATTAGTTCGGTTCAATTATTTACGGTTCGGTTCAGTTTCGGTTTTCGGTTTATTCGATTTTTTTTCTGCTCACCCCTGGATGTAGGGAGGTGAAGAAATATAAAGAATATGTTTAATTAATAACGAGGGGTAAATTAAGAATGATACAAAAAATTGATTCAAAATTTGAATTTGAAAAATGATTCTTGTGCCTAATTAGCAAACCTACTTGTATACTTAATGATTTGATTAGTGGATTTGAAAAAGTGATTGGTAAAAATTTGGAGAGTGAAAATACACAATACAACCGCACAAGTGATTTATGCATTATACATACATTATAGGCCAAAAGAGATGAGATCAATGTAGACTCAACATTTATCAAAGATCTAATAGACCAATCATAGCCAACCATTTTTTCATTAAATTAAAAAAAACCTATTTTCCACATCTTTTTTTAAAATAAAATATCTTGCAAACGGTAAATCGTTAAACGACAAAAAATACACCATCGCGACGAGAATTAAATCATCTTTCTATAGAGGGGCACTTTGATATACTTTCGACGATTTTATTTTTATTTTTTTAGCCACGTCTGAAAAAATCACATATGATTTGTACCAGAATCACATGTGATTTAACAAAATCACATGTGATTTGTGATACAAATCACATGTGATTTTTTTCGGACGTATATCAAAGTGCCCCTCTATAGGAAGATGATTTAATTCTCGTCGCGATGGTATGTTTTGTTTTGCGTAACGATTAATAGTTTGTGAAATATTTAATTTTTAAAAAAGTGATAGAAAGTGTGTTTTATTTAATTTGATAAAAAAATGAAGAGTTGTGATTGGTTATCTTTACTAAATTGTTGGTCTATGTTGAACTTTTGCCTAGCCTAAATAGAATTATTCTTGGAATTTTTGTAAAAGTGTACCAATCAGATATTGTTAGTGATGTGCAATATGCTTTTGTTACGGGAAGACAAATATTGGACGGCCCTTTCATTCTTAACGATTTAATTCATTGATGTAAATCCAAGAAAAAGCAAACTATGATCTTCAAAGTTGATTTCGAAAAGGCTTTTGACTCGGTTCGATGGGACTTTCTTGATGATGTTTTAAAGAAGTTTGGTTTTGGCGATCGATGGTGTGGTTGGATTCAAAGCTGTTTACGATCGTCTAGGGGTTCTATCCTTGTGAATGGAAGCCCGACTAAAGAATTTAATTCTACTAAAGATCCTAAAACAAGTGATCCTCTTACCCCCTTTTCTTTTCATCTTGATCATGGAAAGTCTTCACCTTTCATTTCAAAATACCGTCAACGAAGGTATGTTCAAAGGTGTATCTATTTATAAAATGCGCTCGTAAGATCAAATCTTCAATCATTGCTCATAATTAGCACGTGTGAAGATATTATTACAAAACTTAAATAATCGTCAATTAGATATAAATATTTCATATTTTTACACTTCTAATACTAAAAGTACGCTAGTAAGATCAAAACCTCAATAATCACTTATAATTTGCACGTGTGAAGATATTCTTACAAAAGTTAGATAATTTGCACGTAAGAAGATATTCTACCTCGGTACTAAAATAGGTGGTTTGATGTCCCGTATTAACTCTTGGTACGAGATTGTCAACAAGTTACTTGCTCGTCTATCTAGATGGAAGATGAAAACTCTTTCAATAGGGGGTAGATTTACTCTTCTCAAATCGGTCTTAGGATCGACTCCCATTTATTACATGTCTTTGTTTAAAGTTCCTTTACAGGTCCTTAGAAGAATGGAATCTATCCGAGGTCGTTTCTTCAACGGAATAGATGTCAATGAAAAGAAAAGCTCCTGGTTCAGTTGGAATAAGGTGTTGGCGTCTAAAGATAAAGGTGGATTAGGCGTTTCGAGCTTCTATGCCATGAATCGTGCTCTCATGTTCAAATGGGTTTGGCGATTCAGAACTGACAATAGTTCATTGTGGGCTAGATTTATTAAAGCTATGCATGGTGAAGACGGTCTTCTTGGTAAATCTGTTAAGTCCTCCGCTCCCTCAATATGGTTGGATATTATACGCGATCTGAATAATCTTAAGAATCAAGGAATCGACTTACTTGGGCTTATTAAGGAAAAGATTGGAAATGGCTGCGATACCTCGTTCTGGGAAGATACTTGGAAAGGAGATACGACTTTCAAATCTTTTTTCCCTCGTGTTTTTAAGTTGGAAACTTGTAAGCATGTTGTGTTGCTTATAAATTGGCTCACGCCAATATTGGTTTTTCCTTACGTCGTCCCCCTAGAGGAGGTGCTGAGTTCGATCAGTTTTGTGCCCTTTCGATTGTTTTGAATGGTCTACAGCTCCCCAACATGAAAGATAGATGGTTTTGGTCTTTGTCAGGTACAGGCGAGTTTACGGCTGCTTCGGCTAGACAGTTTATCGATGATCATTTACTTCCCGAGGTATCTTCTAAATTTAGTTGGAGGAAGATTGTCCCTATTAAGGTTAACATTCTCGCTTGGAAAATTAAGCTGAATTTTCTTCCCTCTCGTCTTAACTTATCCAGAAGAGGGTTAGATATTCCCACCATTATGTGTCCGATATGTGAGAAGTATGCCGAATCTACTAATCACATTTTCTATGATTGCTACATGGTGCGTGACATATATCGCAAAATTGCTTCTTGGTGGGATGTTAGTTCTCCTCAAATTTCTTCTTATGAGGAATGGGAAGCTTGGATTTCGAGCCTTAACTTTCCTTCCAAACGTAAGTTGCTTATGGAAGGTGTCTTTTATATTGCTTGGTGGACTATTTGGAATTTTCGAAACAAATTGGTGTTTGGATCTACCATCCCTTCGAAATCGGTTATCTTCGACGACATTGTGGCTCGTTCCTTCCAATGGTGCAAACATAGGGGTAGATTTAATTTTTCTTGGATAGATTGGCTTAAAAACCCTTCTCTTGTAATCATGTAATCTTTGTTTTTCTAGCTCCTTGCTAGTTTTTTCTAATAAATTCAGCCGTTCAAAAAAAAAAATCAGATTTTTAGGCACAAATATCATTATTCTTGGAATTTTTGTAAAAGTTCACAAGTCTAACTATGTTTGGCCAAAGTAATTATTGTTATAATTAAAGATAAAGATAAAATTAAAGATTGTTTTTATATCTTTTATATAATAAAAGAATTACATTATTTCGGAGTTTTCTATCAGATTAAATCTTATGTGAAAATAAATTGGACAAATTAGAATGCTTGATTTTGCCACGTAGGCAAAATCGTGCGATCTGATTGGTCAATAAAAAGTTAAAATTGAATCAATTTGGTCAAAATTGAAAAAAATTGGTGGAGAATTTGATGGAGAAAAAAAACACATAAAAATATATGTGTCAAATTTGTGAAAACAAAAACTTAAAAAAAGGAGAGATAATTAATAAAACTTTAGTAGTTTAATTTTAAATAAATTATATAGAGTTAAAAGTGTATATTTATAAATTTACAAGTTTTATTATAACTTTAAAAAATAAACAAATAACCTTTTAAACTTTAAACCTCTAAACTTTATATTTTAAAATACAACAAACGTAAACAATTTCTTACTTTCAAACAAAGATTTAACATTAGTTGGCTCATCGAAGCACATCGAAGGTTCACTTGACCCGACTCTAGGCTACCTAAAAGGGTTATTTCGCTGGGATTAGTTGGCTCACAATGTCGAGTCAAAAAACAGGTAAATCAAAAGAAAAAAAATTAGTAATCATCCTCAAGTTCATATACTACGCAATATATAAAAGATTTAATGAATCTATTATCTTCATATATTTCGATAATACTCTATAACATAACTTATATAACAGAAAAAATATATATATGTAGTTTAAAAAAACATAATGTCAAAGCCCGTGATTGCACGGGCATTAAAACTAGTATAATATATATGAAAGTAACATTTGATTATAAAAAATTAATTTTAAACAAATCTTTTAATTTAAATAACCTATTTTTTTAGAAAAATAATCATAATTTTCCATCTTTAACCACTCAACCAACAAAACCCAACTTTTCTTCAACAAAACCCCTTTGAACAAGAAGAAAAAGAAACCCCAATCTTTTAAACCAAAAATGGGTTCATCTGAAATAGAAATCATATCAGATTCTTCTTCAAAACAAGCTCCACCAGAACCTGTAATAACCGATGTATTCGGTGCCTGTGCCTACGGAGATCTTGCGAAACTGCGTAGCTTCGTTGAAAAGGAAGGCGGCTCTTCTTTACTTACTCAACAAGATGGTAATGGGTTTTACCCTCTTCAATGGGCTGCTTTGAATAACTTTCCTGATGCTGTCCACTATGTTCTTCAGGTACCATAAAAAACTTTTTTTTAAAGAAATTTGATGCAAGTTTGTATTTTTCGGATACCCTTTATCGAGTTAGATCTGTTAGCGGGCCGTTTTGTGGTTTTCGGCGACCCTAGGCAATAACAACAAAAATGCCCTTTTTTTTAGATTAGGCGAGTTAGTACAATACTAAGTTAGTTATTCGATTCCACAAGAGTACTTACCCAGAAGGTAGTCCTTGTCAGCCTCGAATAATAATTAGTGATTCGATTCCACACTACATACGGTATTGGGTATTACCCTCTGCAATGGGCTGCTTTAAATAACTTTGCTGATGCAGCTCACTATGTTATTCTCGTAACAACAACAAAAACACTTTTTTTTAAGAAATTTGACGCAAGTTTGTATTTTTCAGATACCCTTTATTGCGTTAGATCTGTTAACGGGCCGTTTTGTGGTTTTCGGTGGCCCTAGGTAATAACAACAAAAATGCCCTTTTTTTTAGAACGGCGAGTTAGTACAATACTAATTTAGTGATTTGATTCTAGAGTACTTACCCAGAAGTTAGTCCCTGCCAGCCTCGAATAATAATTAGTGATTCCATTCCACAATACATACCTACAAGATGGTATTGGGTATTATCCTCTTCAATGGGCTGCTTTGAATAACTTTCATGCAGCTCACTATGTTATTCAGGTATAAAAAAAACTTTTTTTTAAAGAAATTTGATGCAAGTTTGTATTTTTCAGATACCCTTTATTGCGTTAGATCTGTTAGCGGGCCGTTTTGTGGTTTTCGGTGGCCCTAGGTAATAACAACAAAAATGCCCTTTTTTTATAATGGCGATTTAGTACAATACTAAGTTAGTTATTCGGTACTTACCCAGAAGGTCGTCTCTGCCTGCCTCGAATAATAATCAGTGCTTTGATTCCACCGGACATACCTAGAACGTAGTCCCTGCCGGCCTTGAATAATAATTAGTGATTCGATTCCACAAAACTTACCCATAAGGTAGTCCCTGCCAGCCTCGAATCGACACATCTATGAGGCAGAACCTTGCAGATTCCCACCTTGAAGGAAAACCCCATCGAGAGACTCGAACTTGAGACCTCTCGCATGTGGTAACAACCTCCCCAAGGTCACCCTTGGTGGCTAACTGAGCTAGCCCCTCTGAGACCCCTATGCGACGGCACCTGTTGCACACCCCTCCGAGACCCCTATGACGTCCCAAGCTATCGTCCCTTGCCTTCTTAAATTATTGCTTTCGCTATATAAATGGTTTAAAGGACAATTGTTCACCTTTAGCTTCTGCATATAGTCAAATAGTATTCAACAATGTACATTATAACTCTCACAGTTATAAGAGGTCCCAAAGTGACAACCTAAATATTTCATCTTTTTTTGGGTAACTATGGTTTTGGCCGACTAATCCACGGGGTTTGAAACTTTGAACCCACCGTCACACAAACTCAAATCAGGTAAAGCCCTACTTTTTCAGGAGATTGGTGTGGCCACTTCAAAGTTGTTTGCACCTAGCAGGAATTGAACTTGAGACCTTACACATTTTAGAGTGATAGTCACAAGCCCTTTTGCCACTAGGCCACCCTTGAGTGGTTAATATTTCATGTTTTTTATGGCACTGCTAAAATCAGGTAACAAAAAAAACACTCTTTTTTTTGAAAATATGATGCAAGTTTGTATTTTTCGGATACCCTTTATCGAGTTAGATCTGTTTCTAAACTTGTATTACTATGATTTAGTTACTTGTAATGTACATACTAATTTGGTTAGTAGCGGTAGCTGTTTGTTTTGATAAAACGTTTGGTTACATAGTTGTATAGTCATAGTTAGTAAGTGGAAACGCTAAATGCTACTTGAAGTAGCGTTTACAAAAAATAGGAATGCTAGCTGAAACAAGCATTTTGCGCAAAACGCTAGCCGTTAGTTGCTTAAAAACGCTTGCTATCAAACATACCCTTGATCGCGTTAAGTTGAATTATATGTTTCAGTTTCGCTCTATAAACATTTGAAATTGAATATTACAGTAGTTTCTTTAAGTTTCCGTATATAATGATCAGAATAGTGTTTGATGGCATACGCATGATTGAGTGGACACGATCAAAAATGTATTAAACAATGTACATTATAACTTACAGTTATAAGAGGTCCTAAAGTGACAACCTAAATATTTCATGTTTTTTATGAGACTGCTAAATTAATTTGGAGTGTGTTTTGTTGGTGATGTAGCATGGCGGAGATGTGCATGCGGTTGACAATGTCAGGCAAACTGCATTACATTGGGCGGCTGTTCGGGGCTCAGTTGCAGCTGCGGATGTGTTGTTGCAGAATGGTGCTCGTGTTGAGGCTGTTGATGTGAACGGTTATCGGGTAAACGTTTCTTTCCAAAGTTATTGTGATTCGTATTGGTACACGTTGGACATTGTTTGTACGATAGTTGCTTGGATATGTAATTGGGAAGTGATTTATTAACTGTATAATAACAACTAAGTTATGTTCGGATTGATTCTTCAGCATCAAAAGATAGTTTTATGCACAAAATGTTTGTCCATGCCTTAAAAAGTAATTACCTGAGACTTTAAAAACGCAAATCCAAACACAATTGAATAGCAAATGGGTATCACATGTCGGTTAGCAGTTGTTCACAAATCGAAATGTGGCTCCTTTGTGCACAAATCAACCGTATATCGCTAAATTAAGCTAATCAAAATGTTATGTCTGTAAGTTAATTAAATGGAACAAGCATCTCAAAGTTAGGGTTTTACTTGGCCATTAAATGATGAATCATTCTGATTATGAACTTCCCTGCAGGCAGTTCATGTTGCTGCACA